>JADLZN010003822.1:0-128458 GCA_018155175.1 Sinocyclocheilus anophthalmus
TCCACTGGGTGTTGAATGAGCAGCAAAAACTACATTTTGGCATTTTATAATACTAATGTGGATATTTTGGTGAAAGTTACTCAAAAGTAATTCAAAGTAGTGTAACGCATTACTATTCAGAGACAGTAATGTAACAAATTACTTTCAAAAGACAGTAACTAGTAATATATAATGTATTACATTTTGGAAGTAACTTGCACAACACTGGTAACTAGTTACTGCCCAAAAAGTGTTTTCATACAGTGAACTACCAGTAAAATTGATAAAGATTTGGGAGCAAAAATTATTCAGACACTATGACCTGACCATGTTTTGCTTAAGTGTTTTTTTTTTTCTTTAATTGCTAATGCAACCTTTCTGGCACAGTTTAACTCGGAGTTCGTGTCATATGTTATTCCCATTTTCTAAACTATTGCAAATAAACTGTGATAATGTGAGAAATGTTGAAGGTGTCTGAATAAATTTTGGTTTGATTGTACATCATGAACTATACTGTCATGAATGCAGTCATAACTGTTTGCTGAGTCTGTGGATTACAGGTAATAATGTAAATAATGTTCAGTTTCTTGCACAGACTGATAGTTTCACTTTATAATACCTCAGTGTATCATCAGGAGCCATGAACATTAGTTTTGCTTATATGTTTTTTCACTCTCATAGTGCTGGTAACCGCTGACTTGCATTATAAGAATCACCAAGCACCACGGTTTCAGCTAAAAATAATCTGTAATATTCTACTGGAGAAAAGGTCACCTATATCTCAAATGGCCTAAAGGGTGAGGAAATTAACAGCAAAGTTAAATTTTTTGAGGTGAACTATCCCTTTAACACGATGCCACAGTTTGAACCGTCTGCCATAGGAATGCAAAACATGATGTCTGAAGGGTTAAGAGACATGTTTTCTCACAGGATAAAAACAAGCAGTCTCATGAAAAATTATGAGTCATTGATGCTCCAGAATGTTGAATTGACATCCTGATGAAGATCTCAACCCAGAAGATGATAACAGTGCAAAAGAGCTCAAATTTAACCAGCTTTCTGCTTCAATTAAAATTAATTTAACAATAACAGATGCTAACATTGTCTTCTAGACTCAGCTCGAGCTCTGAGCTAGAATCCCCAACAGAAATTTTCAGAGGACAGCAGGCTGGGCAACCAACTGTGACTGGTTCAGTGATAAGTTGGGAAGACTAATAAATGTAATCCTTCCCCTCTTTCTGGTTGCCTGAGGAGAATCCCATGCAGGGTTGAGTTAAGCTCTTGACACTTTAATTATGGACAGGCAGATGTGTTGTGATGTTTTATGAACTACATTGTTTAAAAAAAACACAGTTTTAGACTGTGTTTCTTAATAGCCTCTGTTCTAATCATGTTATTAAAGCACTGCTTTTATTTGCACATTTTGCACATCCTCTTTTAATAAACATCAACTTGGATGCCAACTATCCTTTCCATTTTTAAACCTGGTGTGATTGTCATTGTTACCATCTGGTCTGTTATCACAGAAATGCTCCGGGGTCACTGTAGGGATGGCAGAGAATTTTCTTGTCAATCTTGTCATGATGTGTCACTGTTAGTATTTGCATTTATAGTTAAATTAACTCTTATATGGATTTATTTTGATAGATTCAACTGTCACTGAACAACCAAGCTCGAACCAGAAAGGACCTCAAGGTAATTATATATTTATATAGTATATTTGTATGCACCTCCTACAGTAAAACCATTATTTATCTTGTAAGATCTGATCAATGCTTTTCTGGAAGTTTCTCTGGCCAGCTTGATTGATGTCAACCCAGTGTTAACAATGCAGTTCTCATTTAAGGATATCATGGGCTGGAAAATCAAGGCTCAACCTGTTACTTGAATGTAGTCCTTCAGACCCTCTTCATGACAAAGGAATTTAGGGATCATGTCAAGAGGTAAATAAATGTCTTTCCCTTCCTGCAGTGTCAACAACATGACAAACAGCTGATAAATAAACGCTCAATGTCTTCTAGTTGTAGTTTGGACACAAATGTTTCATCTGATGATAATTTGACTGAAGAGTTGCAGAAATTGTTCAATAAATTAGAAACGCAAGGGCAATGTGTAGTTTCAACAACTGGCATCACGAAGAGCCTCAGCATTACAAACGGTTGGTCTCTTACCATGGTTTACAGCATTCACTCAGTATTGTTGTTAAGTTTAGTAAGTGTTTGTTATTTGCTTTCTCACCATCAAACCCAAAGTGCATGAACAACGAGACGCAGCAGAACATCTACATTTGATACTTAAAAAGACTGGATCCCCTAAGGTAAGTCTAGATACTTCTGCATCATTCTGTCATCTTTCCACAGTGCAATGACTTTCATAAGGATAATATATCATCTCACAGCAGTTATTCTGTGTAAGTGTCTTTTAAAATAGCATTGATATATTGTTTCAGTGTACCTAGTCAAGGGGTGGCATACATTAGGAAACAAGTGAACAGTGAGTTCTTGAATTGCATGCATTGGAAAGCAGGGAAAATGGGCAAGCAAAAAGATATGAATAATTTTGACAACAGACAGAAAGTGATGGTTAGATGACCAGCTCAGGGCATCTCCAAAACAGCAAGTCTGGAGGGGTGAGAATTATCATATGACTTTTTACATACACCATGTGACCTGTAAATGAGAAAAAAAACATTTGAATTGCAGTTTTGCGAATCATTCCTTTTTCGCATTGCCTGAAAAACCACCTCATGCGAGCGTAAAAACTTTTTTTGCGAAATATGGGCGTTGACTAATAGTGATCAATAGTGAGTTGATCATAACCTATGTTTGATCAATTTAGCCTTCTCAAATCATCACGACTTGCCTAAAATAAAATCTATAGTTATAAAACAGTTGATATAACACAATGTTAGTTTAAACGTTAAATCTAGATAAATGTGCGCTATATCCAATAGAATGTGCGGAGAGTGGAAGCTAAAGCGTGCTCGGCAGCACATGGAGGCGCCAGCGCGATCACTTGCATACAGTAATTTTTGCTCATAAAGGTAAGAGTAAGAAATCACTCGGAACTGTAAAGTGTCTACTTTTATTTGTGTGCACTCACAATATCAACAAAACGTTGTGCTTTCGTAAAGTACAGAAAACAAATAGGATGCGCTTTCTGCCGTCTCAGTCTTGAGCAGGAGCGCTTCACAAAAATGAATCGAAACTTAGCAAATACTTGCCTCACAGTCCTATCTATAGCAAGCTTTAAATTACTACTTTAAAACGAATCATGCAAACGAAAACAAAAACTCGTTCATAATTCGTAAAGATGCACTTCTTTCTAAAGGCGCGTCTAGTGAGGAGATGGCGAGTCAGGATCGCCAACTTCATCTTTGCAAAACTGACTAAAAGTGTTGTCAATTAATTTAAAAAATAACTAATTGATCCCTTAATCACAAAAATCAAATTTTTTTCTGAAATGAATCACGATTAATCCCACCTAACATTAATATTGCAATAATTTCACATTAAATCTTCAAATTAATGTACAAACAACATAAAGACATATGCATACATAAAGTATATTTTTAAAGGGGTCATATGATGCAATTAAAAAAATTTTCCTTTCTCTTTGGAGTGTTACAAAGCTGATTGTGCATAGATAAGATCCCTGAAGTTGCAAAGGACTAAAGTCTCAAAACAAAAGAGATATTCTTTATCAAAGTTAAGACTCTTCCACGCCCCCTAAAACGGCTCGTTCTAACACTCCCACACGTATCTACGTCACTATGTTGGAAGATTTGCATAACACCACCCAAAAGTTCACGCAAAGAAAGAAGGCGTGGTTTCAAGAACCGCAGTTAGTGTTGAAGCAGCATGCAGGGAGACGCTGTGTGTTTCTGGGCAAAAGCAAAAGCACTTTATTTGGCACCTTCCGAAAGTAGATGCATTTAAGAATCTTTAAGATCACTTACAACAGAACAGCAATGCATTTATGGACGACCGTTCGTGAACCTAGGAGAGGAGGTCATTCTGACTTTGCTATGACAATCTGGCGCTTCTGAATCAGCTACTGTTTTGGTATTAGTTTAAGTATTTGCTATTGACTGTTCAAATGCCGAGTTTAGCGCATCGTGTGTGTGTGCCGCGAGGCTGAGCATGCGAAAGGAGGGGGCGAGAGAGAAAGAGAAAGAGTGCGACAGCGAGAGAGACGAGGAGCGTCACATCAAAGTGGGTCAGCTGTCTTACCGTGGCCCGTGGTACTTGCAAACACATACAGCTCATCCACTGTGTCTGTTAACGCGACTCTGTTCACCTTTAGGGCTCTGTCGTACTTTTTTGAAAGATGAAGCTGGCGATTATGGTAAGGGGCGTTACATTGCCGACGAGTGATTACGGTGTTCGGCCAATCACAATGCACTGGGTCAGCTGGCCAATCAGAGCAGACTGCGCTTGTCGGAAGGAGGGACTTTGTAGAAAACGAAGCGTTTGAGAGAGGCGGGGCATAGAGGACCTACAATAATGTACAGTATTTGAAAAATAATGTGTTTTTGAACATTAAAGCATGTCAACATATTCTGTTACACCAAATACACCAAAGAATGATCTTTAAAAAAAGCATGCATATGACCCCTTTAATATTTGTTTAATGGCATCTTTTTTTATGATTGAAGGCGAGTATCACTGATACCAATACTAATGATGTCTCTATAAGATTGCCTCCCCTTCCCCCATATTTAACCATTGACTACTATAGCCATTCAACATTACAGTACAATTGAGAGCTATCAATTTGAATATTTATTAGACTTTAAAAAATAACTTCTAATTTAAAGGAATATTCACATAAACCCATTATAATAAATGTCATATTTACCCGTGCCCTTCAGCAGAAATATACAGAAATTGAAATTAAAGTTATCAAACACTAAATAAAAAATAGATGAATCCTTAAAGCAACAAAAATGATTGATTTCCTCTTTTTTCTTTTGATCTTTGATTAACAGAAATCACAGCAGCTGGTTATTAGGTTATTTTGGCTGCTATTTCTAGAGCTGGCCGCTGTTACTTGAACGTGGACGGGAGCGACACGATCATATTTGTCTATCAAACTTCAGTTGCGGGCCCGTGTGTGGTGTGTCGTTGGCCCACTTCAGGTCTTAAAGTCTCTACTAATGAGCTGACGAGTTGAATCGGGTGTGTTAGATGAGGGAGACAGTGCTGGGCTGCTCCAGGACAGTTTGGAAAACCATTTCAGAGACATGTTCTTAAATTTGACTCATATATAACAAATACTTACATGCATGCACAGTTTTAAGGGGTCATTTGAGGGCCATTTTCCACAAGTTGATTTGATTCTTTATGGTCTTAATGAAAAATCTATAACATACTTTGGTAAAAAATTCTCAATGGTAGTGTAAAAAAACACATTTTTTACCTAGCACATATTAGGAAGGCGATTTGCAAAGATTCATTAAAAAGCCTTATACTCACTTCTTCTGTAGGTGAGTCTGGATCACGAATGATTTGCGCAAACTTAAACGCATTTAGGCAGATCGGGGATCAAATTTTCCCTTCAAAACGAAAGTAACGTTAACAGCGGCTCAGATGTCGGGAGTAAATAACGACTGCTATGTTCATTATTACACCCAACAACAAAACATCTCAATCGCATAGGAGACATTCTTGTCTTCCCCTCCACCGGAGTCGACACAATGGCGGACAGCTCACTCAGGGCTGGTCTTAAGGTAAGATGGACTTGTCAATCAACTATCGTGGGAGTGGCTTGTGCAGAACTACGTCATTCTGACAGAATTCTCAGAACAGCCTGATTTGAGAAAGGGGATTTTAAATAGGGATTAAAAAAAAACACTGGGTGGATTTTTATCTTTATAGGGTGGTTGTGTACACACACTTCCAACACACATTTTTGTTCAAACAACAACAAAAGTGAATTTAGCATCCGATAACCCCTTTAAGGCGAGCTTTAATCCACTTTTAAGTCACATCATGAATTCATGACCAAGACATGCAGCACGTGTTTTTCACACTGGAGTGAAAATGATACCAGGCTACAGTGCACGTCCGGCGCATTGGTGCCCCCCAATTTTGGTAAAAAAAAAAATTAAAGAGCACGGTGCTATAAAACACAGTACTGTTTCCGCGCTTGTTTGACTTGTGCCTGGTGCTGAAGTGAAGTTGGAGCGCACGTCTGAAACGTCTCCAGTTTGATGTGGTCGTAAAGACGTCCTGTGACTGAATAAATGCACTTCTTGTCAAGAGAAAAAGTGACAGAAACAGCATTTGTGAGTGGGGTGGCCACTGTAGCCCCGCCCCTGCGTTAATTGCGTTTAATATTTTTTACACGTTAAACTGAAAAAAATTAATCGCCTGTGTTAACTTGTTAATTTTGACAGCACTATTTATTAATAAATAATTAAAATCTCCTACTATTCCCCGTGAAAAATTCATGGTTATGATTTTGCTGGGGCTTTGCAGCAAGCTTTAGCCTATTGCATTTGAATGTGGAACTCTTCCAGCTGCGCTGAAGGCACTTGCGCTCGCTGCTGCTGCTGGACACTAAACACGTCAAGCCGCTCTTGACAGTCGCACGTTTTGTTTCCACCAGCACAGCAATTTTTTAGCACCATTATTGATGGATGTCTAAATATAAAAATAAGGAGAAGCTTAAAAGAGGCCCGATGCCCGGCCCGAGTATAAGCTATGACGTGAAAATTGGCCCGAAGTCAAAAACTAGCCCTAGGGGCGTAAATAATAAGTCGGAGCCCGTCGGGCCCGGGCTGAAATGCAGGGCTATATGGTATATTCTTATAAAAAAGGAAAAGAAAATCATAAAATCTGCTGGGCAATGGCGCTTATTTGACGACACATCTTAATTTTCTTAAAGTTAGCTCTCCATTAGTGGTGTCAGAGCACGCACGCGGGCAAAAGTTAGGGATGTTCATTTCGGTTAATTTTGCTGACCGACAACTCGTTAACTGATCATTAACCGTTAACCAACAAAATTAGAACGTTAAATTAATTTAAATTAAATTAGAACTTAGTGCATGCGCAAATAGCAGCACAAACATCACTATAAGGATTCACACATCATCACATCACGCACCTGCAGTGCTTTTGTGTAGGGTGAAAAACTGAATAAAACAACATACATAAAAAGAATAAAATAAACAGTCCTAAACAAATAAATTTAAATTTAAATATTGAACATATTAACAAAACCAAATAAAAAAAATTGCACGACATGTCTACACCGAGTTCCGCTTCTTTTTTTTTTTTTTGACTGCACCACAGTTAAAGGAAACCGGGGGGAAAGTGAAAGCGACCCTATTTTATGTTTATTACAAAAGCTCAATGTTTGTTTTTATTGTGAAAAAACAAAAACAAATTAAGGTTGTAGGCTAGCCTGATCTCATGGAAAGTGCGTATAGCATGATTTTCGTTTCTATTTGGGAATATACAGGCACGATCTCAATAAATTAGAATGTCATGGAAAAGTATTTTATTTCAGTAATTCAAACTCAAATTGTGAAACTCGTGTATTAAAAAATTCAATGCACACAGACTTAAGTAATTTAAGTCTTTGGTTCTTTTAATCGTGATAATTTTGGCTCACATTTAACAAAAAAAAAACAATTCACTATCTCAACAAATTAGAAAATGGTGACATGCCAATCAGCTAATCAAAACACCTGCAAAGGTTTCCTGAGCCTTCAAAACAGTCTCTCAGTTTGGTTCACTAGGCTAAACAATCATGGTGAAGACTGCTGATCTGACAGTTGTCCAGAGGACAATCATTGACACCTTTCACAAGGAGGGTAAGTCACAAACATGCATTGCCAAAGAAGCTGGCTGTTCACAGATGCTGTATCCAAGCATGTTAACAGAAAGAAGTTGAGTGGAAGGAAAAAGTGTGGAAAAAAAAGATGCACAACCAACCGAGAGAACGCAGCCTTATGAGGATTGTCAAGCAAAAATCGATTCAAGAATTTGAGTGAAGGGATCCCTGGGAACACTCCCGAAGGAAATGGACTGAGGCTGGGGTCAAGGCATCAGGAGCAACCACACACAGACGTGTCAAGGAATTCGGCTACTGGAGTTGGTGTTGTTTTTTGCGTATATACTCTTTGTTAAGCCACTCCTGAACCACAGACAAATGTCAGAGGCGTCTTACCTGGGCTGAGGAGAAGAAGATCTGGACTGTTGCCCAGTGGGCCAAAGTCCTCTTTTCAGATGAGAGCAAATGTTGTATTTCATTTGGAAACCAAGGTCCTAGAGTCGGGAGGAAGGGTGGAGAAGCTCATAGCCCAAGTGGCTTGAAGTCCAGTGTTAAGTTTCCACAGTCTGTGATGATTGGGGTGCAATGTCATCTGCTGGTGATGGTCCATTGTGCTTTTTGAAAACCAACGTCCGCACCCGTTTACCAAAGAAATTTTGGAGCACTTCATGCTTCATTCTGCTGACCAGTTTTTGAAGATGCTGATTTCATTTTCAGCAGGATTTGGCACCTGCCCACACTTCCAAAAGCACCAAAAGTTGGTTAAATTGCCATGGTGTTGTTGTGTTTGACTGGCCAGCAAACTCACCAGACCTGAAACCCATAGAGAATATTTGGGGTATTGTCAAGAGGAAAATGAGGAACAAGTGACCAAAAAATGCAGATGAGCTGAAGCCCACTGTCAAAGAAACCTGGGCTTCCATACCACCTCAACAGTGCCACAAACTGATCACCTCCATGCCACGCCGAATTGAGGCAGTAATTAAAGCAAAAAGAGCCCCTAACAAGTATTGAGTACATGTACAGTAAATTAACATACTTTCCAGAAGGCCAACCATTCACTAAAAATGTTTTTTTATTGGTCTTATGAAGTATTCTATTTTGTTGAGATAGTGAATTGGTGGGTTTTGTGAAATGTGAGCCAAAATCATCCCAAATAAAAGAACCAAAGACTTAAACTACTCAGTCTGTGTGCATTGAATTTATTTAAAACACGAATTTCACAATTTGAGTTGAAAAACTTTTCCATGACATTATAATTTATTGAGATGCACCTGTATATGCAAAAATTGCTACTGATACGCATTTTCATGAGATCTGGCTACTAAAGGAGAAACAAGAGAGAGAGAGCGGTTCGAACGTACATTTATAATTAATGGCATGGCTGGTTCAGTCGACACAGGACACGTAATAACGGCTGAAATGTTTGCTGGGCAAATCTCAGGTCAGTCTGAGCACTCATGGTACGCACAGTGTGTACAGGCGTACACCTGCAGACGCCACTGACTCGAGGGATCTGCTGCTGACGTCTTAGGGCCAGATACCACAGGGCACTTTCAGCAGTCTTGTAGAATCCATGCCTCGTCAGCGGTAAAGTTTCCCTGGCGCTGTTTTGCCAGCATGCAGAGGACCTACACAATATTAGACAGGTGCTTTTAATGTGGTGGCTGATTCGTGCATTTGGTTTTGATGTCTTTTACTGAGGCCTCCTGCTTGTTTATTGTCTTTACAAACTTACTTCACAAGGAACCTTGACTATCCATTTGTTTTCATGTGACCACAATTAAAGATTTATCAGCAGTCTAATGTAATGGAGGCTAAACTGCAGAGATTGATCATTTTAAGCTGTCTCCTGATATCTGATCATCAGTAAAGTCTGTTTTCTTGACACCTTTATAGTTTTTTAAGGGCACTACGAAGACAACAATAACATGCAGGTCATGCAGTAAGAAACTACAAGAAATCTCTGAGGATTTCCTCTCATTGCAAATCTCTTTTCAAAACGAGCACGATGTGGTAAGCAGATCTTTGCTCATCTGAATTGCTGTCTAAGAATAATTAAATACTCTCATTAGGGCTGATTCACTAACATTTTCTGTCAGGGGGTTCATAATTTAGACTGACTGACTCACTCTTGTGTTGAAGCTAATAGTGGAAGTTGGATTAATATTGTAAATATATCTCATTTTAGGATTTAAAGTGTAAAAAGTGTATAAAACACATATTACCATAATACTGAGGTTCTCAGCCCTGTAGGTTTGCTTTTGGATATTTGAGAATCTTGTCATTTTATGGTAAATAAAAAATAACTGACTAAATAATGTATATTGAATTTATATAAATCTAAAAATATATTTCATTACATTTTAAGCAATAAAGTACTTGAGGCTGTTGTGTGTTAAATAAAGCTGTTTTTACTAATGTAATTTAATATAAATGACACCATTGTTTTAGATAGAGGAAACAGCATATCTTGGCAAAGGTTAAGATAGTGACTTAAACTTTAGTAAAGTAAAATCTTAATTGAACCATATATAAAAAGAGCATTTAACTCCAGTGCAAACTAACATTCTAGTAGCCTTTTGGTATAGTATCCGACTTTGAAATGTTAAGCAGTATATAGGGGTGTAATGATACAATTAAGCCATGATTTGGTTGAGTACACAGTACTATTCTACAATACTCTCACAATACCTTAAGCCCATAATGAAAAGAAAGAATAGTTTTAAAAGTTTTTTTTTTTTTTTTACAAATTGCTTCTACAAAGAACGACAAAACTATAAACTATAAAAAGAAAAAGTATTGTTCATTAAAATTCTAAATTTAAAATCTGACTTGTGTCAAAACAGGGGAATAGTGATTATACTGTAGTTTAGGGAAATGGCTGTGCTTTCTGATTAATGGTGTTCAAATCTTAGTTAAAAATCTGTAAAAGTATACTCTTGTACAAGCACATCACATTCATATAATCAACAGTGCAACTATGCTATATGTTATTTTTATTTATTTATTTATTTTTGTTGTTGTTTAAATATTTCTTCCAATGTAGGAAGCCGCTTTACAGGCACATGTTGGTCAAATGTGTGGGAAGTATTGGATGTATTGTGATCACTGTAGATGCATGAATGACCTGGAAAAGGCAAGTATCCTTGTGAAATAAACAGAGAAATATGGTGTGAATTTGATACATATTTAAGTAAACTAGATTAAAATGGTTCTGTTATTAGTAAAACTGCAGGCCATAAACTCTCCCATACTTTAAATAAAAGAGAAAGTGTATGCACACATACACAATAGTGTCCTTCCTCCTCCAAAACGTATTTTACCCAATAGTCCTTTACTGTTTTGATTTGTTACAAAGCCTTCTGGTAGACAGGCTCATGTAGTTTTAACTTCTACTTGGGGGTTGGGAATTAAACTAGTTAATAGTTATTTGTTGTTTCTCATGTAATTGTTCAATGCTGTATATATAACAATAGCACAGTTTATTCATGCTGAGGCATTCTCATTTAAAATTATTCCAGTGTATTATGAAAACAAAATATTTTCTCTACAGAAAAGTGAGATAACCAACTTTCCAGAAATACTGGTTATTCAGTTGAGGAGGTTTGAGATGACAAAGAGCACTCATGGGCAGAGATACAGAAAAAATAAGCTGGACGTGAGCATTCCACCTCTTATTAAGGTACTGAAATTATGTATTTGTGTCTGTTGAAAAATGGTGTGAGAGAAAGATAAATTATTAGAGAGTGCAGCAGGGGTTGCAGTGTCCTCTGTTAAGGCCAAGATATTAAGGGATGACTGAGTAGCAAAGGCTGGAATGACAGCTGATTGACAATTCCAGAGACCCACAGAAATGGAAAGTGGGAAACAGTTGTTAATTGGATGCAAGTATTGGATATCAGTATTGCACTTCCTTCTGTGTGTGATGTTGTAGCGTGTTTGAGATATGAATGGAATGTATTCAAAACACATGCTGGATATGAAATGATGGGGGAATAAACTAAGAAAATGGAGTAAAATATATACTCCTTTTTCATGTAAAAGTAAACAAATTGACCTTGATCTCATAGGTGGTTGGATCCACTATGACAGGGGTTTTCAAACATGTCTTGGAGCCTCCCCAGCACTACACATTCTGAATGCCCCCCTTATTTAGCACAGCTGAATTAACATATCAGTTTATTAGTATTCACTCAATGACCTGAGCTGCATGTGTCCAGTAAGGGAATAACTGCATGCTGGGGAGACTCTAGGAACAGTTTGAAATCCCTTGACTGATTTAAAAAATAAATAAATAAAGAGGGTCACAGGTTTTATTATAGAAAAGACAAAAAAGTACTTTTTATATGTATATACTATTATATAAGTATGTACTATTATATTCAATTTGAAACAGTGACATTATTTTTCACAAGGTTCCTCCTTTTAAATGATAGGTTTCCTCCAACAAGTATGAGCTCTATGCCATAGTAAACCATGATGGCTCATATCATGCTGGACACTATTATGCAGAAATCAAATGTGAAGACAAAAAATGGAGGACATTCAATGACCACAATGTATCAGAGGTATGTATACACGTCTGTAAATGATACACAATATTTGTGTCATATTAGCATTTGTAATATTCCATATGTGTGGATATATATTTACCTATGTCTCATATTAACTTTTCCTCAAAGAGTAACTTGAAACAACTCTCCAGACAGAAGAAGCCCACATACAGGTATCAGTCTTATTTTCTGATCACAGCAGCTTTTGTGACATTTTTGTGATCAAAAAAAAAAATCTTAAAGTGCCTGTTTCCTCTCAGGAGTTCAAATGCATGTTTAGTCGTGTACAAGAAAAGTGAGTATCACAGTATTTCATTTTTCAGTAAGAGAAGATTCAAAGTCTGTGACACCATGATGATTAATAATATTCTGTCAGTAACTCATACATAATTATATGCTGTCATGACTAGACACATGAAGTGCTCAAAGTTACTATGTAAATGTAGGACATAAAGTGAACTAAAGGACAACAGTTAACAAGCACTACATGTGACACAGGCTGCATCTGTAGTTGTGGGAATGGCATTGCTTTTTTGTTTTTCTAAATAATGACTTGTCATGTCAGACAGTTCAGTGTCTGTTCTTTTACATTTACAGTATGATTCAATACGTTCTCAGAGTTATATTTTGGTGTTGCAGGTTTGATAAAGATGTACACTTTACTTACTAGTTGAGTTTCACCAACTGACCCTGATTATGGGAATATAATTAATCAGAGTTTGGGCTTTTTTGTCTTGCAGCAGCTGGAGACACTGAAGAAGATCAGAGGTAATTAATCAGCTTCTATCAAATATGTACATTATTCTGTTGGATTCTGTGGTCTGTGTCATTAGAGCTAAACTGGGCTTCTGTTATGATGAGATTATTTTACAGCAGATGCAAGCAGTAGTTATGAGGCAAAGCACATCAGTGTTCAAAGTAATATATATGTGGTCATTGTATATTTATTCCTTGGAACTATTTTGTCATGGGCATTTTTTAACAATTAGCTGCTAACAATAATACCCTTATCAATGCAAGTTTACATTTTATTTAATATTTCACCATACGTAATATCTATTAATATATACTTAGTTCAAAAAGACAAGAAGATTTTTTGGAATACAAGGCTGACACCTGAAATTCCATTCAAATTATAGAGAAGTGACTTTTGAAGCTACTAATATTATTTTATTGTATTGTTTTATCAGTTAACAAACTAATGTTATCTATTAAATATGTACGAAGCAGTGAGATATGGAAAATAGTATGTCCTCACTCAATTAAATACAAAAAACAGTGATAAGCATGAGCTTTGTACTTCACTGATTCCACTGGAAAAGTGAAGGGAGCAAGTGGGGCGAAGGTATATATGATCGGAGACAATGTGTCAGATAATTTCACTTCAACTTTGCAATCAGTCGTCATGTGGCTTGTTCTATGGGCTTTCACAGAATATCAGATAGAAGAATAAAGAGCAAAACAATAAGAAGAAAACTAACATACAATACAGGATTTGTACCTTCAGTGTTTGGTCCTTCACAGCTGTTTAATTCTCTGGTTTTGGTAATCATGCACTGTATGTCCAGTTTAGCTGTAGCTATAATTGGAAAAATCTGGCAGCTTTCTAATAGTAATGAAAAAGTGTCAATAGTTTAAAACAAAGTACTAATTTTGAAAAGAAAACAAAAATTAACAATGAAATTGTGTTAATGGTTAAAATTTGACTAAATTCTAGTTACAGTATGGGAACTAGCCCAGGACAAAAAAATAAAAAATAAAACTTCTGCGAAACACTGTGAAATTACTTTGAAGTTGTTATTTCGACAAATTATGTTGTTGGGAAGGTACGACCAATCAGATCACTGGTTATAGCGTACATCAGTCACTTCAGTTCCTCCAACATGACTGATCTTTGCTTGGTTGAAGATGATATGTGTTCAAGTTGTGAGTTAATGACAACATGTAAGTCCTTTATCACATAAGAAGAATAATTAATAAGATGTAAGTTTGTTCATTTGGGATGTGACAATGGTAAATCTCAGCATCTTGCCAAGTTCATTTAACTTATATTTAGCACACTTGAGTTTAGTATTACAAGGATTATTGATGGATAGTTCTGTTATATAGATGTACAGGTTTGGATCATGTATACATTCGTTCTGTAGTTATTATTAATTATGTTTATATTAATTATCTTTGTTTTCCTATTATTGTAATGAGTCAGCAACGATTTGTTTCAGGTAATTGCAGTTTAATGGCATTTATATGAAGGTATTTTTGGTGCAAAACAACTGAGTGACCTTGACAGCAGAATTTGTAGTTGTAGAGAATAGTCACACATGTGTATCAGTAAATCTGAAGTCACAGACAAAATTTGCAAACTTGTAGATATTTTTTTCTCTCCCACAAACACAACACAACAGTTACACGTTCTTGAATCCTTCACTGCAGGTGCACAAATCCTAGTCTACGAATCACAAATCAAGAAACTCGTACGCTCACAAGTTTTGCTACTATCGCTGCAGTGAATATGGTGCAAAACACATATACACACCTGCATCAAAAAATGTGAAGTCAAGGACAAATTTTGTGCATCCGCAAATCAGTTTGTGAATTCTTGCAAATAGATTTGCACGCTTGTAGAATGTTTTCTTATATATATATTTTTTTCTTGGATGCTTTTCTAGCACAAACACAAGTGCATAAATACAACGGCGTGAATCTGCTGCTACGAATCTCAAACACTGTTTTTCGCTTGCAAACGACAAGTTTCACGCTCTCTCCCTTATCCACCGCCTATCTGTGTGATAAATGGTACAAAAGTGATTTGTGCATCTGTAGAGAGCAGAGAATCACTGTTCAGAGAGCAGAGAATTTCAACCAATCAGAAGAGCTCATTTGGGCGCCTGAAACACGCCCCCTAGTTTTAGCCACAACCCCGAAAAATCGCGAGCTGCGAGCATATTGACAGCGACAAGTATCAAAAAAGGTACATGGCTATTTTTTCTTTCTGAAATCATTTATTTATAGCTTAAATACAGCTACGTTGATAAACAGTGTTTCTTAGTTAAGTTAGCAAACCTTATTTCACGAAAGGTAAGCTAACGTTAGCCTACCTGCACTGTTAAGTGTGCTAATCAATCGTCTCGTATTAAATTACACTATCTAATATAACGATTTATTCCTTGTATTATGTTATGCTTTACCTTATAGAAAAATAAAGGTAAACTAAAGGTAATTTACAGCAGACAATCTATATTAGGTAAATATCTATAGTAGTAGATACTGAGCCAAATCACAAAACAAGGATTCTCAAAGGAATGAAAACTGAGATAACTAAAGTCATTAGTAATCCTACCCACACACTGAGAGTAATAAACTAGGCAAAACAAAATAATACTATAGATGCTTGACTGGAAAATTACCTTTAGTGTACCTTAGTTTCTGATAGGTAAAGCATAACAAGAAATGACAAGGATAAATCGTTATATTAGACAGTGTAAATTTAATACGAGACGTATTGAGATTAGCACAAACTTAACGTGCGTAGAGCTAAATTAGCTTACCTTTCTTGAAATAAGATTTGCTAACCTAACTAGGAAACACTGTTTACCAACGTAGCTGTATTTTAGCTATAAACAAATGATTTCAGAAAGGAAAAATTGCCACGTACCTTTTTTGATACTTGTCGTTGTCAAGATGCTCGCAGCTCGCGATTTTCCGGGGTTGTGGTTAAAACTAGGGGGCGTGTTTCAGGCGCCTAAATGAGCTCTTCTGATTGGCTGAAATTCTTTGCTCTCTGAACAGTGCGCGCCGTTGCCTCGACAGATGCACAAATCACTTTTGCACCAATTATCACACAGATAGGCGGTGCATAAGGGAGAGAGCGTGAAACTTGTCATTTGAAAGCGAAAAACAGTGTTTGAGACTCGTATAGCAGCAGATTCACGCCGTTGTAGTTGTGCACTTGTGTTTGTGCTAGAAAAAGCATCCAAGAAAAAAAAACATAAATATGTAAGAAAACATTCTACAAGTCTGCAACTCTAATGCAAGGGAATTCACAAACTGATTTGCGGAGGTACAAAATTCGTCTGTGACTTCACATATTTGATGCAGGTGTGTGAATGTGTTTTGAACCATATTCACTGCAGCAATAGTAGCAAAACATGTGAGCATACGAGTTTCTTGATTTGTGATTCGTAGACTAGGATTTGTGCACCTGCAGTGAAGGATTCAAGAACGTGTAACTGTTGGGTTGTGTTTGTGGGAGAGAAAAAAAAATCTACAAGTTTGCAACTTTTGTCTGTGACTTCAGATTTACTGATACACATGTGTGGCTATTCTCTACAACTACAAATTCCGCTGTCACGCTCACTCAGTTGTTTTGCACCAAAATTACCTTCATAGGTACTGCCTCTAGTGCAAAGAATAAAGTGGTCTGCCAAAAAGCATTTCACAAATTTAAAATAGATATTAGTACAAACGGCGATTGTTATTATTATTAATAATGTTGATGGTATTTGATGGAAGTTGTTGATATTTCCTAATTGTTGTTTATTATTCATTGTTTCAGACTCCAAAAACATCCATGTCTCAATATTTGTAATTCCTGCTAACTGTGTTCTGACCAACACACCAGTGCAATACAGTCCTAAGTAATGTCAGTTACTTTGGTCCTTCGAGCTGGATATTGTGTTTACGCTGGACCAGAATGTATGAAGACCAGTCTCAAAGTGCACGTCCTAAACTTTCAGTTTGTCCCTCAGCCTACCTGGAAAAATGTAACGTTCAGTATCCAAAACAGGAAGTCGTGGCCTAATGGTTAGAGAGTCGGACTCATAACCCAAAGGTTGTGGGTTCGAGTCTCGTACCGGCAGGAATTGTAGGTGGCCCTTGAGCAAGGCACCGAACCCCCAACTGCTCCCCGGGCGCCGCAGCATAAATGGCTGCACACTGCTCCGGGTGTGTGTTCACGGTTTGTGTGTGTTCACTGCTGTGTGTGTGCACTTTGGATGGGTAAATGCAGAGCACTAATTCTGAGTATGGGTCACCATACTTGGCCACATGTCACGTCATGTCACGTTTCACATGATTGGCTGTTTGCTGCACGTGTCACACTTTCAGGTGCATGCGCTCCAGAGCTAATCACAAACTCTGGATTAAACCCTGAGTTGACAGAGGACGTTTATATCGAGCGTTGTGAAACCGGTTTAGTCAACTCCAAACCTACTCTGAAACTCAGAGTTTGTTCAGCCTGCTTCATGCAACAGGCCACTGGTTTCAAGACCATAAGAGTTTGGGTGGAAACAAAGCCCACAAAGACAGAATCAGATACAAAGTGGACACAAGTGGAGACCCCAGATTCAAATCCAGACCGGCCACAATGCTTTACAGTACAGATCAGCCTACATCAGTTCAGATGGTATGACAACCGGCAAAGAAATTTGAGAAAAACAATGCTTTCTGTCCCTACTGTGATAACAGGGATCATTATCTGGGCCAGTGCTCTGCATTCCAAGCACTTACTAAAGACAAAATCCCAGACTTGATAAAGACAAACAACAGATCCTGGAAGTGTGCCCACTCACATCGATCTTCTTAGTGTTCTCTGAAGAAGATCCTACATGATGTTGATGCTAAACCAGCAAATGAGGGCACATGTCTGTTGAGTGATACCACCAAACCCACTATATCTGGACAGACCTTCAGGTTCTAAATGAGTCCTTTTGAAGGTGGTCAGAGTAGTGCTGCAGCATAATGGTCAGAGTTTGGGCACACACGCGGTGCTTCTTAACACACCATCCTCCTGTCATAAGCAGCCCAAAAGCTAGGGCTCACCGGAAAGGCAGAGGACTTCGCTTTAAGGACCATTGCTCTGTTATTGTGGATGGTAGGACTGAGAGCAGCAAGGGTTGGACATACACAGTTTGATTTATGTACTTTAATTTTCTCAAGCCACTTTCATTGACATGTTATGCTATGACAAATGTTTGACAAATGACACTTGACCTTCTCTTCTCATTGTCCTCTTCTCACCTTTTCCCTTAATCTGAGCTCTTTAAATACTGTATGAATCTAAGTCAAAGCACATATTTTTATTCATTCCTGATCTGACAGGTGTGGGAAAATTTTGGGTTATTAGGGTTCAAATAGTTAGAATTGGTTGACGACATTTACCATAGTTACCCAATAACTCCATTATTTAGAGACTGATGTTATGGTTTAGGAAATTAGTCTAATTTCATCTGTTTGAACAATTTTGTTGTTTGATTATATTATTTTTGTCTGTTTAGCATTCATTCACAAATAATGAAATTAGGAAAATCTGGTAAGCTGTCTTTTAAAATAAATACTTTATGCTGATTAATGCATTTTTATCCTTTTATTGAGTATATTGTGTTGTTTTTAACACAAATATTGGTCTGATTTTTTTTATATATATTTGGCAATGAAGGGGAAAAAAACAATGTTATGTTTCAAATGATTCTTTGCATGCTTTTGATCACTGCAAAATAAAAAACATTTTGATGAATGAATGCTGCATTATTTCATTGTCTAATTACATTTACATTACTTTTGTGGATGTAATAGATGTTTTTATCAAAATCGATTCTTCAAAGTGCCAACAATATTCATAATTAGACGTGCCTACATAAGGTAATGTGATATGTAAGGGCTAATGTACATCCAGCCAGTTGTTATAGCAGAATAAACCCAACAGGGTGATGAGGACGTGAAGCAGAGGGTCTTAATCACCCTGAAGGGTTTTATTCTGCCATAACAACCAGCATAATTATCCCGCTTATTACACGACTGCACACATCAGTAAGCATTAGCCGCAAAATATTGACTTGAGTATTTGTTTTTATCTTTTTTTTATATATATATATCTCACTGAACACAAAGCTTCTGTGGAGAAAGCCGTTGTTTACAAGTGGCAAGTTCAAACTAGATGGACATTTAAGGTACATGTACAGTCAAAGGACATGAGGGCGAGTGAGTAATTAATGACAGAATTTTAATTTTTTTGGGTGAACTATCCCTTTAATGTTTATTAATGCATTAACTAATGGGACATTATTGTAAAGTATTAATTGTTGTTCTTTTAATCTGTTTGAAACATTTATTTTATACATTTTTGTGTGTATTGTTTATTGTAATTAAATGTTGTTTTGTTAATGGACTTACTAGTACTGTGAACACTGCACCGCCTGACTTTACACATCCTTCAAAAATGTACATTGAATGTACATATATACACATACACGCTCTCTCTCAAACACACACACACACACACACACAACACACACGCACATATATACAGTATATATATATATATGTGGGTGGGTGTGTGAGAGAGCGTGTATGTGTATATATGTACAGAGTGTGTGTGAGAGCGAGATCTTTTTGCCTACATACAAAGTTTACCTTATTTTTATTCATATTTATTATTATATTTTATTGTCAGCACCAATACACCAAGACAGATTCCTTGTATATGCATACCCACAGTACTTGCCAATAAAGGTGATTCTGATTCTGTCAGTCACTCTCTTATGTGGCAGTACAGAAATAGTGCTAATAGAAAATAATAATAAAACGTAGAATAATATTTAATTGTAGAGCTGGGTATGAAGGCAAATGTCATGATTTGATTAGATTTTGATTCACAAGCTAGTGATTCAATTTCGATCTTGATTACATTTAATTTGATATTAATTAATTTGGATATAGAGGCAATCATGTACAGTACGTCTATGTTGCTCTAGTAAGAAGTAAAAAATATCTCTACGCTGTAAACAGTTCAATAAACCATCAGCTGGTACATTACTATATTAAAGCGATTTGCAAACAAACATTTAAATTTCTTAAAGCAGTTCTTATAATAAAAAATATAATTTGTAATGATTTAATAGTTTCTACAATGCGTGTGTGATTTACTTGTCTGATGGACAGTTGTGATGGGACTGAGTACGCGCTAGCTAGTATTAAAGGGGTCATATGATGCTTTTTTAAAGATCATTTTTTGGTGTATTTGGTGTAACAGAATATGTTGACATGCCTTTAATGTTCAAAAAACACATTATTTTCAAATACTGTACATTATTGTAGGTCCTATATGCCCCACCTCTCTCAAACGCTTAGTTTTCTACAAAGCCCCTCCTTCCGACAAGCGCAGTCTGCTCTGATTGGCCAGCTGACCCAGTGCATTGTGATTGGCCGAACACCGCAAGCACTCGTCGGAAATGTAACGCCCCTTACCATAATCACCAGCTTCATCTTTCTAAATAAATGTAAAGACAGAGCCCGAAAGGGGAACAGAGTCACGTGACAGACACAGTGATGAAGCTGGTATGTGTTTGCAGTACACAAGCCACGGTTAAGACAGCTGACTCCACTGTGATGTTACTCTCTCTCGCTCGCTCTCTCTCTCTCACACACACTCTCTCACACACACACACGGGGTGCACACACATGATTCGCTGATTCAGAAGCGCCAGATTGTCATGGCAAAGTCAGAATGACCTCCTCTCCTAGGTTCACGAAACGGTCGTCCATAAAATGCATTGCTGTTCTGTTGTAAGTCATCTTAAAGATTCTTAAACGCATCTACTTCCGGAAGACCAAATAAAGTGATTTTGCTTTCATCTAGAAACACACAGCTTCTCCCTGACATGGCTGCTTCAACACTTACTGTGGTTACTGAAACCACGCCTTCGTTCTTTGCGTGCACATTTAGGCGGCATTACGCAAATATTTCCACAAAGTGATGTAGATATGTGGGGGCGTGTAAGAACGAGCCATTTTAGGGGGGCGTGGCAGAGTTAACTTTGATAAAGTATATCTCTTTGGGTTTGAGACTTTAATTTTTGCAACTTTAAAGATCTTCTTTATTCACCAAGAGCTTTTTAACCCTCCAAAGAGAAAGGAAAACTTGAAATCGCATCATATGACCCCTTTAACTACATTTCTCAGTAGCATGGTAGTAGCGTCGCAGTTTTCTGAATCAAATAGCTTTTCAGTAGCGAAGCTCTTTTTTTGGTCAAGTAGCGTGGTAGCGTCAACAAAAGCTACACTATCCAAAGCATTTCTGAAGCTCAAGCTCAAATCAGAAATATAACAGCTAAGGATCACTGATCCTGGACCAGTAAAAGTGACGCCCTCGTAACTCCATTGGCTGCTCAAACTGTCAGTCAAACCTCGTTATTCCTCCCGCCTCTCAGTCTCTCGTGAATGAAGTGCAGCGCGCAGTTTGGAGCATCTCAGCTTGTTTGCAGTCTGAAGGTGAATAAAGAACTGTTGATTGAATAAGTAACGTTACAGCATTTACTTAGACTTTATAAAAGTGTTTCTTGAAGTAGGGTTTTTTTTTTTTTGTATTACCTTTTTTTATTTGTATTTGAGGAGAGGAGAAGGGTGTCTTAACATTTGTTGTCAAGTCACAGTCAAATAGCTTGTGCTGAATCTTTAATAATATGATACTTTGGCCAAATAACAGACAAAAACTGAGCGCCCACATAGTGACAGAAAACTGGATAACCTGCAAGTTCATGAAAATGTAAATGCGATGGTACTGCCTTTGTGGCGTTAATGACGGGAAAAAACATTCGCTGGTCAAAAACTTCGTATTTGAACTTACTTTTAGTGAAATGTTAATAATATATTGACACATGCAACGACGCAAATAAACATAGCCTATCTGTAGGCCTATACATCTGTATGGTAACACTATACAATAAGATTTCATTAATGTTAGCTATTAACTAACATGAGCATACAATGACCAATACATTTATTACCGTATTTCCTCTTTGTTAATGTTAGTCAATAAAAGTACATTCGTTCATTTGTAGTTGATGTTAGTTCACAGTGCATTAACTTCTGTGAAGCACTGTAGTTGTGATGCCAACATTTGATTTTAATAATGATTAGTAAATGTTGAAATTAACATTAATAAATGCTCCAGAAGTATTGTTCATTCATAGTTCATGTTACTACATTAGTTAACTGATGAATTATTGTGAAGTGTTACCATTTATATAAATGTATCTGTATATAAAATTTATTTTGCCTATGTAACAATATGAGGTAAATCCAGCCCTGTACATGATACTGTTTTTTGTTGCTAAATTGGTTTGGAACAGTTACTGAACTAAAATGCCTGACTATCTGCTTGACTGACAGTTTTATTGATCACTGAGAGAACATTGACTTATGTCGTTTCAATATAATGAAATTATATATTTTTTTTTAATAGCTTAGATGTAGTAAATTACTTTTGCCATGTTGCTGTAGCTTAGCTTGCTACATTTCACAGGGCTGTAGCTTTAGTGTAGTGAAGCTTAATTTAATGAAGAGTA
This sequence comes from Sinocyclocheilus anophthalmus, assembly GCA_018155175.1. Classification (NCBI taxonomy): domain Eukaryota; kingdom Metazoa; phylum Chordata; class Actinopteri; order Cypriniformes; family Cyprinidae; genus Sinocyclocheilus; species Sinocyclocheilus anophthalmus. The sequence goes on from JADLZN010003822.1 coordinate 22,661, forward strand.
TGCGAAGTCACAATGCGAAGGCCGAGGTTCCCTTTTTCACAGACGTTTAATGCACTCATCGATATAGACACCGACACAGACAGCAATATCAACACCAACACTGTAGAACTGAGTAAAAAGGACAAAATATACAACATATCAGTCACACATTCAGTTACATGTAAAACACACATCGCATTAAACAATACATCCACATACCACTTTTGCCTGCTTGTGAGCTATGAGTGGGGATTATATCTTGAAGTTTCTTGATTAGATGGCTTATAATTATAGAGATAAACACCTTTTAAGTTTGCAAAGATTACATCGTTCCATCTCTTCATGCGGATGACAAAACTGGAAGTGACATACAAAAGCACGATGGGAATAAAATAACCAAAAAAATCTTAGAATTAAATCTTGCTCAAATAAACAACAGCTGAATATAGAAAATCACAATAAACATTATAAAATAACCAAAATATAAAATTATACAAATTAAACTAATCAAAAGTATCTTAAGTAAATAAGTGCTGAAGTACACAAGCGCTAGCTAGTGGAAATAGATATCATCAACTCAGATACCCTTTGTGACAGAAAATAGAAACTTTGATGCAGCAAATACACTCCCACCATCACACTGTGTGATTCTTAATAGAAATTATGAATACTCAAGTAACACATCATGAACTTAACATTCAAAGGGGGTATTTTGTACACGTTAAGCATACTCCGTGAAATCACTCTCATCAAACTTAACCCTTTAATCAGCTTCAAGTAATAACACTGTTTTGTGTATGGGTCTTTCTAGATAGACTGACTTGCTTCTGCGTGCACCCTTGCTATCCAGTGTTGCATCACTAACAAGAAGTTTAAGTCTTCTCACCCTTCCATCAGTTCCTGGGAAGACTTCTACCACTTTGGCTAACTTCCACTGATTCCGTGGTGCTGAGTCATCTTGGAGCAGAACAATATCATTTATCTTAGCATTTCTCCTGTTCTTATTCCACTTACTTCTCTGCTGCAAACTCAACAGATATTCCTTTCTCCGCCTGGTCAAACTCATTCGCCAGAAACTGAACTCTTTTCCATCTCTTCTGAAGATAGAGATCCTCCCTTACAAACTCTCCAGGAGGTGGTGCAATGATAGTAGACTTCATTGTTAGTATATGATTCTGCGTCAACGGTTCTGGTCCCACAGGATCACTGAGGTGTTCTGAGGTCAATGGTCGACTACTAACGATTGCCATTACTTCATACATGAACGGTCTTAAAGAAGAAGTGTCCAGTCTTGCTGAAGACTGGTCTAAGATGGATGTCAGTACACTCCTTTATAACTGTCCCAGCTATTCAAAACTGGGATTGCTATACCAGAAAAAAAGGGGGATTAGTATATTTGCAAAGGGTCTAATTGGTTATTGGGTGTAAGTTCTGCAGTAAATGCAAAAAGGCCCAAAACAGTCTAAATTCCTTTTCCAAATGTGTATTAAACCATTTTCACTCCATAGTTACAGGCAACAATTTATAAAGCACCAACAAACAACCTCACCCAGGGCTGACAAAAAGAATAAAATTAAGCAATGAAACAACATCCAGTGGAAATGTGCAAAGGCTTGAATGTGAAATGTCCCATAATCTGTAGATTAGCCAAACCAGTACAGGTCAATGGTTGTAATTCATGAATAAATCAACGGTCTTATCTGATGATTAGATGATTTCTGTATTTGTAGAAATCCTTGAAGTAGGGGGCCAGGAACGCTTTGGGTATAATCCTTGAGCATTTGCAATAATGCACTCAAAAGAACTCCACAGTTGTGCATCCACACAGCAACATGGTTGTAAACATGCTAGCCTCAGCATGCATTGCGACAATTAAATCACAAGAAGAGGCAAAACAAGAAAATCCTCTAGAAAAGAGAACAACCAGTCAGAGTCCATAAACCAAACAAACATGGTATACAAATAATTGCAAAATAACCTTCATAAGCTTTCACTAAGATCCTACAAAATACAACAATGGGTGACATAAAACATCAAACTTACGGTTGAGCAGCAAACAAAATGTTTCTCAAACCAGGATTGTTTGTAGCACAGCAAGAAACCATGTGGAGTTCAAACTGAGTCTCCCTCTCACTCTACTGCTTCCTTCCTTTATACAGAAATGGTAGAGCTACTAGGGCCACCTAATGGTCCGGAAGAACATAGCATGCCAAGATAATACAAAATTAACCTTGTGACAGGCTATGACTGTTACACCTTACAGTCCGGATCTGTCTCTCCCAGACACCACCCATGTGACTGGAAGCAGGCGGGTTCATGACAAAGGTACAGGCTAACTCTTTCACACATTCTCGGTCCATTCCCTTCATCAACTCTAGGAACTCTCCCTTTGCACCAATAAAGTTGGTACCTTGATCACTATGCAGCTGACTTACATTGCCATGTATCGCAATGAAACAACGCAGTGCGTTAAGAAAAGCATCAGTGCTCAAATCATCTAGTACCTCAAGATGAATGGCTCGTGAACACATGCAGGTAAACAGGAGCCCATATCTCTTCAACTCTCTCCTTCCCTCTTTAACACAGAATGGTCCGTAGCAGTCCATGCCACTATAAGTAAATGGAGGAGTAGCTTCCATCCTTTATGGCGGCAGGTCAGCCATCCTTTGCTCCTGAATGCACTTCCTTAGCTTCCTACATTTAATACATTTGTAGATGTGAGAAGACACTTCACTACTGCATCCCAGAATCCAAATACCACTGGAGCAGATTTCATTGATAGTCATGCCACGACCTTGATGTTGCACCTTCTCATGGAAGTGTTTTATGAGTAGACGAGATACATGATGACCTTTAGGAAGAATGGCCGGACGCTTGACATGAGGGTGAAGCTCAGCCTGAGTCAGTCTTCCTCCCACCCGTAAGATATCATGATCATCAATAAACGGACTTAACTTGTACAGCTTATTGAACTGATTTGAATTAACTTCCTTCCCTTGTCTTAGAGATTTGATTTCGTCTCTGAACACTTCTTCTTGGACTGTACAAATTATGAATTGCTCAGCATCCTTTCTTTCTTCAAGTGTTGTGGCTTCATTGGATCTTTCTACTAAACCCTTCACACTCCTTGCACAATGTTTGAGCCTCGCTACAGCTTTCACTGCCCACTTCCAATCCGAAAACCCTTGCAGGTGATCTGACAGAGACCACTCTTCCTTTGCCTTGGTTGTAAGAACCTGTACCCTTTTGAGTTCTGGGTCTCCCTCATCAACCTCTCCTACCTTAATGTCTTCCTCAGGAAGTTCTCTTTGCTATAAAAACTTGGTCCTGTAAACCAGTTCGATCCCATGAGTTCCTTTACAGTGAGCCCCCGAGAGGCGTGGTCCGCTGGGTTTTGATCTGAGGCAACGTATCTCCATTGACTAGGCTCAGTGCTTGACCTGATCTGCTGAATTCGGTTGGCTACAAATACATGGAACCGGCGTGCATCGTTGTTAATATAACCAAGGACAACCTTGGAGTCGGTCCAGTAGTATTCACGAATGCCATCCAATTCTAGTTCTCTTTTGATCAGATCGTCAGTTCTTGCGGCGACCACAGCAGCTGAGAGCTCCAGTCTGGGGATTGTTGTTACCTTTGTTGGGGCAACCCTAGCTTTACCCATAACGAGAGTGCAGTAGACTTCTCCAGACTTAGTCACAGATCTGAGGTATGAACATACTCCATAGCCTGACACACTGGCATCCGAGAAATGGTGTAGCTCATATTGCTGAACATCCTTGTATGTTGATGGCACATAACAACGTGGAATCTTTGCCGAAGACAGGTTATGGAGATCTCCCAGCCAAGCTTCCCAATGCGGCTTGAGGTCATCAGACAGTGGTTCGTCCCAGCCTGTCTGGTCTTGACACATCCTTTGTAAGGTCCTCTTCCCAACCAGAATGACGTGCGCGACGAATCCAAGAGGATCAAAAATGGAAGCAACTGTAGACAGCACACCTCTTCTAGTGAAAGGATTTTCCTTTACTAGTACTCTGAAATGGAACTCATCTGAAGCTACGCACCAATGGACTCCAAGCACCCTTTCTATTTTAGGTTCTCCTAGGGCCAAGTCAAAGTCAGTTGCATTTTCAGTACATTCCTCCTTTGGAATTGTGGCAGTCACCTTCTTGCTGTTGGTGATGAATTTATGCAAGTGGAGCTTCCCGGTATTGCAGAGATCCCTGGCTTCCTTTACAAGCTGGATTGCCTTTGCTTCAGTGTCCACACTTGCTAAGCCATCGTCAACATAAAAATTACGTTGTATAAACTTCACTGTGGCATGATTAAACTTGTCTTCACCTTGTGAAGCGAGGTACTTAATCCCGAAGTTTGCACATTCAGGAGAGGAGGCAGCTCCGAACAAGTGTACCTTCATGCGAAAAACTGATGGTGGAGCTTCCATGTTGCCTTCTTCCCACCACAAGAACCTGAGGTAGTCCCGATCCTTTGGGATTAACAAACCTACTTCACAGTCAAGTGCAGGAGCCATTTCATCTGCCAGATGTTCTAGATGAGGCCAGTTCTTGGCAGTTTCACATGTGGGTATATGAGATCTATTGACAGGTATGTAGTCTCTAGTGTAGGTCGTTGGAAGTTGGATTTTCACTTCAGACTTAATGCCTCTTACTTGTAGTCCATTCAATTTATGAGTGGACACAACCTTCGTCTTGGAAGTTATTGTTGAAATCTTGAGTTTTACTGGCTCATTTTTAGTATCCAGTGTCTCAGCTGTGTCCTTTAGAATGAAAGTGGTGTCGCTTTGGGTATCAAGCAAGGAGTACACTAAAATATCCTTCCTTGGTTCAGCTCTAGTTGACACATATACTGGAACGATGGATGAAGTATAAGTGCCATTCTTTTCCTTTAAGGAAAGGGGGGCAGCCATCTGCTTCCCGCGGCTTAGGAACCACCGCTGCTGAGGCAAGAAAGGGAATGAGCTTGTGGGGATCGCATGTGGATCTGGAAGAGGGGTTTTCCCTCTCACGCTTGTCGGCTGTGGACAAGAGTAAGCTGCTGGAGGATGATGTTATTTCTTAAACATCGTTTGATCCGGGGGCCGGTGCTCTACTGGGTTCGGCCCGGTAAGAGCAGGAGATGTCTGAGAATGGCGAAGAAGCTGAGGCTGAGCCTTCCCAATCCTCCTACTCTGCGTATGGTGAGTTTTGAGCGTTATCTTTCTTACGCATTCATCGATTCTAGCATACGAGTTATGCCAACATCGAGGCGATGTGCGGAAACGACTATGAGAGGATGCCCTTGTAAAAAAGACAACTGGCTAGCTATCTTTTTATGTGTGAGACGTCCTCCTTTAAAACTCCCTCTTTGCCATCTCGCTTAGATGGCAGGGCGTACGCAGCAGCAGGTCAGGTTGTTGCTTCGTTGCGCACAATGCGGTGCACCAGGCATATTAGGCTGACCTGCTGGAAAACCTGGATAAAGGCCTGATGAGGTAGCAGAGTTTCGCCGCACCACAGATCTCACTCTCTATGCTACTAAGCATGGCAGCTATAGTAGGTATTGAGAGACATCTGTGGGTGAACCTGGCAGATATCAGGATGGAAGAGAGGGGCTTTCTTCTCTTCGCGCCGGTTTCGCCTTCCGAATATTTTTGGTTACCTCCGTTGAGACGGTGGTCAAGAAGTTAAGGGAGGCAAAGGCGCGCTCAGCGGCATTCACAAAGGTCCAGGTCTGAGCCCAAACAACAAAGGGGTCCTGGCCCATCTCGGTCTGAGGATCAGAGACGGGCACAAAAGGCTAGTGTCGCGACTCGCGCTCCTCCCCCGCCTGCGGGTAGGGGTAGGAAGAATCGTTGGTCAAAGGGAGGTAGGCAAGACCTATGGATGGATGTGATCCAGACAAGGCATCAGCACTTTTGTCCAGATCAGACTGATACTTGAGTATCTACTCATTTCCTTCGGGGGTCTTACATCTGCCCTAAGTTCCTAATTCCCCTATAACCACTAGCTCTCTACCTGACCGAGGTTAGGTAGGAATTTTCCTGCATTTCTGTCTCCTATGCTGGACCTATATGTTTGGTTGGTTCTATGGCTTCATATGACCACTTGCTGATGGTGGACTAGAGGCTTTCTTTGAGGCCTCTTGGAACGGGGCTCGGCGCAGGGGGGGAAACCATGGTGGGTGAGTATGATCCATTCTATATACAGTATATATATATATAGGATAGGTATATACAGTGGGGAAAAAAAGTATGTAGTCAGCCACCAATTGTGCAAGTTCTCCCACTAAAAAGATGAGAGAGGCCTGTAATTTCATCATAGGTATACCTCAACCATGAGAGACAAAACGAGAAAAGAAAATCCAGAAAATCACACTGTAGGAATTTTAAAGAATTTATTTGCAAATTATGGTGGAAAATAAGTATTTGGTCAATAACAAAAGTTCATCTCAATACTTTGTTATATACCATTTGTTGTCAATGACAGAGGTCAAACGTTTTCTGTAAGTCTTCACAAGGTTTCACACACTGTTGCTGGTATTTTGGCCCATTACTCCATGCAGATCTCCTCTAGAGCAGGAATGTTTTGGGGCTGTCGCTGGGCAACACGGATTTTAAACTCCCTCCAAAGATTTTCTATGGGGTGAGATCTGGAGACTGGCTAGGCCACACCAGGACCTTGAAATGCTTCTTACGAAGACACTCCTTCGTTGCCCGGGCGGTGTGTTTTGGGATCATTGTCATGCTGAAAGAAACAGCCACGTTTCATCTTCAATGCCCTTGCTAATGGAAGGAGGTTTTCACTCAAAATCTCACGATACATGGCCCCATCATCCCATCAATACGGTGCAGTCGTCCTGTCCCCTATGCAGAAAAGCACCCCCAAAGCATGATGTTTCCACCCCATGCTTCACAGTAGGTATGGTGTTCTTTGGATGCAACTCAGCATTCTTTCTCCTCAAGTTGAGTTTTTACCAAAAAGTTCTATTTTGGTTTAATCTGACCATATAACATTCTCCCAATACTCTTCTGGATCATCCAAATGCTCTCAAGCAAACTTCAGACAGGCCTGGACATGTACAGGCTTAAGCAGGGGACACGTCTGGCACTGCAAGATTTCAGTCCCTGGCGGCGCAGTGTCTTACTGATGGTAGCCTTTGTTACTTTAGTCCCAGCATTCTGCAGGTCATTCCCTAGGTCCCCCCGTGTGGTTCTGGGAATTTTGCTCACAGTTCTTGTGATCATTATGACCCCACGGGGTGAGATCTTGCGTAAAGCCCAGATCGAGGGAGATTATCAGTGGACTTGTATGTCATCCATTTTCTAATAATTGCTCCCACAGTTGATTTCACACCAAGCTGCTTACCTATTGCAAATTCAGTCTTCCCAGCCTGGTGCAGGTCTACAATTTTGTTTCGGGTGTCCTTTGACAGCTCTTTGGTCTAGGCCATGGTGGAGTTTGGAGTGTGACCGTTTGAGGTTGTGGACAGGTGTCTTTTATATTGATAACAAGTTCAAACAGATGCCATGAATACAGGTAACGAGTGGAGGACAGAGGAGCCTCTTAAAGAATTTGTTACAGGTCTGTGAGAGCCAGAAAGCTTGCTTGTTTGTAGGTGACCAAATAACTTATTTTACCGAGGAATTTACCAATTAATCTTTAAAAATCCTACAATGTGATTTTCGGGATTTTTTTTTTCTCATTTTGTCTCACATAGTTGAGGTATACCTATGATGAAAATACAGGCCTCTCTCATCTTTTTAAGTGGGATAACTTGCACAATTGGTGGCTGACTAATACTGTTTGCGCCCACTGTCATATATATATATATATATGTATAATCCTTCTGTGAGATTTCTTTGCAGCGTCTTCCGGGACCGGTGTGTTTCTGTCCCTTTCAAGGGTAGGTCCTCGATGGGCACCCCCCTCTGCTGGGTTCAGAAACCAGGTGCTCGACTTGGGCCAGTGATTACCTCACTCGTCGATGTTGTATCCAGCCGGTATGATAGCCCTGGTTTCGGCTTAATGCTTCCTGGATCATGCGGCCATGTCACAGGCTTCTGCGGGAGCCTTCTTGATCATCAGGCCCCCGGCACGGCACTGCAAAAAAAATTCCTGGACGTCCGGGCTACAGATATCCCCCTCTTGCTGAGGTATCGAGCGGGAAGTATAGGTGGCATTTGCGAGAGCCTTCTTGTGTAATGCTGTCTCAGGCAGTGCTCCCCTCGCCTTAGAGGGTCATATTTGAGCTTGCCTCTCCCGTTTGGCCCAGTACCTCTGGGTATCTGTGATCAGACGCCTGGAAAATTAAATCCATGCTATGGTAAGTGCACACGCTAAGCTTTGTGCACTTTCTGAAATCCACATAGTGGTAAGTGCACACGTGAACACTTTGCGCACTTTCTAAAATACTGTATGGTAAGGGTTACGCGTTTTTTGACCTTGTTCCCTTTCTCTGAGGTGGTTAGACCCCGGTACCTTGGGCTCCACTCAAACAGTGTGTCTATATTTTTGACACACTTGGAAGTATCGATTCCCCTCACCATTGAGGGTTACTATGAACATGCTGCTTCCTATCGAGCGCCTGGGTTCACTCCGTGGGCTGTTCTCGTGGTAATATTAGCAGTGCTCCCCTTTACCAAAGGGTTGCCTATGAGCACACTATTCTTTCTGAGTTCGGAGTTCTCCTCTCACGTGAGAGTTGAGTTCTCTGTTTTCCCAGAGCACCTGGAACCAGTAGCATCAGACGAACTAGGCCCTTTCTCCACCTCTCTGATGCGCTGAGTTTTCTGGCTAGCTTGCAGTACACTTACCCTCTGATTTCTAACGATCATGCTGTGCGAGCCCCCTCTCTCGTTGAGAGCTGAGTCTGTGTTTCCTCAGCTAGGTAACTTACTGCTGGCTGTTCCAGTATTGGAACATGCTATAGGTCCGAGCCTCCCTCTCGTTTTAGGGAGGTTGTTCCCTCAGCTAAGTAAATTATTGCTAGCTGTTCCAGCATTGGAACATGCGGTAGGTCGAGCTCCCCTCTCGTGTGAGAGCTGGGTGTTTGCCCCCTCAGCTAGAGATTTACTGCTAGCCATTCCAGCTTTATATCTTAGATCGGGTTGGTGACTCTCAAACATATTGGGTTTTTGTATGCACCATTCCATCTATGAGCTGCTCTTTCAGAGTGCCACGAGAGCCCCCCTTAGAACGGTATCCTAAAATCCATGTTATGGTAAGTGTGCACGTGAAGGCTTTGTGCACTTTCTAAAATCCACATTGTGGTAAGTTCGCACGCTAGTTCTTTGCGTTCTTTTCTAAAATCCTGTAAGGTGAGGGCTTCGCGCGGTTGCTTCATGCCCTTTCTTGAGCTGGTTTAAGCCCCGTTCACCTTGGGCACCACTCCACTTAGGTATCCTAGGATACCTACTTTTTTCAACTTTCTGTTGAGACAGTTCCTTTCAGAGCTTATGCAACAAGCGGTAGCCCCTGTGTGACAGGCAAAGACTAGTATGATTCAAGGCTCTTGGTCGTATTCCCTTAAATGAATCTATTCCTGATTCCAAGCCTTGGGCTCTACCCCGGGCCCAGGAGTCTGGCCCTAACAGGTAAGTTGAGGTATGTAGCCTAGGCCTTTGGCCGTAGGGGATAAAGTCACAGACAGCCGTCTGACGTCCCAGGGGCAACTCACCATGAAAATGGTAAAGTTGGTACTTAGTGCTCGCCATGGTTCTGGCCCGCACTCCCCTCAGCATGGCGGCATGGGTATACCATTCCACATAGCGACCCCTAGAGGACGCAGTTAAAAGTTCCACAAAAGGGAACGTCTCGGGTTACTTATGCAACCATGGTTCCCTGAATAGGGAACGAGACACTGCATCCTCTAAGTTTCTTGCCATGCTTCGGACACAAGCTTCAGACAAAGAAGTGAATGACATGTTCTCCCGGCGCTTATTTATACTATAATCACACCGGTAGTGATGTCATGGGCTGTCGCCGGCCATGTCGTGTTTTTTCAATGTATGCTTCAGACAAAGGTCACGACGAGGCGTTCCCCATAGCAAACCCATAGAGGACGCAGTGTCTCGTTCCCTACTCAGGGCCCCCACTTAACAGGTGCCCCACAGGTTGAAAACCCCTGCTCTAGAGTATCATAAGTGATTCTTAAACATAGGTTTACTATGTAATGTAAGTAGCGTTTAGCATGTGATATTTATCAACCTTTTTTACTCCAAGGCCCCCTCCTCTCCAAATCAATACATACTTTGCAAAAATTTCACTGCAGATATTTTTTTACAACTTAAAAGTATGTAAACCTCAATAATACAGTAACTTTAACAAATAAGCACAAGTCAACCTGCCATACCAAACAAGACCACAGAGAGATGCCAAAGGACTGCAACTAGAGTTCTAGAGCGGCAGTTCAATTTGTAGAGCCCGAACCCGGAAAATCTTTTTTTTTCACAACGAATAGCCAATTAAAAAAAATAAATACTGTATTTCACGATTGCATGCAACGGTCAATAAACAAATACATGTAAAGAAACAGAATAATTAAGGCTCGGCCAGTTAACAAGGCAAAAGAAAAAACACTTACCAGTTATGAAAGTTTATGAACATCAGGTGCCTCGGTCACATAAATTCTGCCGAGTTTTTGAATGGTTGTATACGACAAGACGATAATTCCTCCATCGTGCAAATGATGGTCATTTTCGTCAGTTAAGTCTTCGTTAGCGTCTCGGCCGCTTTAGAATAGACACAGAGATGCAGTGCGGAAGATCGCATATTTGAATTAATTAATATATAATTATGTGACTTAGCAGAGGGAGATGAGAGCGAGAGAGAGGATGAAAGTTGCTGGTGGAACCGGCGGCTGCGCGCCTCTATTAAAAGCAGTGGAGGCTTAGTTACTTCAAAAACAGCGATTTTACCCCCTCATTATAAAGTTGCGAGTCAGTAGCCTGTCAAAGCTATTTTACTAATAAAAGTTTCCGTGCTGTGTTGTCGTGTGCTATAATGTGTGTGTGCATGCGTCTATGAAGGCAGTGTAGCCTAGGCTACTGCATATAGTTTTAGTTTAGCTATAAACCCGAGCCCGACCCGAACCCATTCATTAAACATTAACCCGAACCCGAACCCGACCCGAAACCCGAAATTATTTCGGGACCCGTCGGGCTCGGGTCAGGTAGCAGACCTCTACTGCATACACAGATCCATGCAGAATAACTAATCACACCAAAATGCAAATGAGAAATGAAACCATTCTGAATGTGTGGAGACTCTGGAAATATTCACTGATGACATCAACCCGCCTTACGATAACTCTGTCAGAATAAGCAAATTTGAAGCATTTGATGCGCATATGTACATAAACACCACTGATCCTCAGCTACTTCTTCAAAACACGCTTCTTCAGTGAGCATCCGTTATAAAAAAAAAAAGAACTTGTTGTACATTAATTTGAACAACTTATTCATGTTTTGCTTTCGCTCGCGTCCTGTGTAGACACAGTGGCATGCTAATCACTTCACACCAAATATACTTTAAAACAAACACCAGAGACTGCTTAGATAAATGTTTCACATGCTGAGAATACTAACCTAACATATATGCCTACATATAAACTACAAATGTTTAAGAATCACTTAGGATACCTCTGGGCGCACATCAGCAGCACAGGTAGAGCACACTGATCTGGATCGCCCAGAAAACTCAACTACGATTGGCACAAAATGCTTGTTGACTTTCGGAGAACTTACTCTCCTGTGGACTGATCTATGACCTGCTTTCTCTAGGATCGTGAATTTCCGAGTATTGAAGATTGAGTTGACAGTTCCGACTTTTCGTCTTTCTTCTGAAAACTTGAAGCTGTATTTTTTAAAACTGGATATTTGCAGTCAAATAATTCAGAACAAAAAATTTGCTGTTTGAAAATACATGTCTATAAAACTCTGCTAACATTCAGATGTGTTAAATTTCAAATGTTTAATATTCAAGTAAAAAAATATCTAATTCAGAAATATGCTAAATGCCACATAATATTCAGTTTTTTTCCTCATTTGTAAGTCGCTTTGGATAAAAGCGTCTGCTAAAAAAATGACTGTTTGAAATAAATGCCCCTTGTCAATAATTAAAATTTATACAATACAAATTCAAATAGTTTTGTCATTATAAACTCCATACAAAGAGGGATCACAGACAAATTAGAAACACCGTGGCAGGTGTCCGTTTGCACATTTCTTACCTCATTTGTAAATTATATTAATCTCCAATCCTTCTTCAATCATTTCTGGTTTATCCATTGTTATTTGAATGCTAGAAAAACATAATATAGCTGGTTTTCCAAGTAAAAACGCCAAATAATGTTTACAGGTAGTTACGTTATGATACGTAATCAGAAGGTGGGGTAGAATGGAGTGGATTCCCCTTGTTATCATTTCTCTGCAAAACTAAATGATTGAGTGACACGCTCGGCAATGTACACATGATCCAGCAACGTAATACAAAAAATTGCATAGATGGCACACTAAATCACCTAATCGTCAATCGCGAGGGACACATTGCAAATACAACACGACGTGATACAAACCTTCAGAGGCGGAGTGCCACACAAGACTGTAAGCGACACAAGCATATGGAAATCAAAAGTAAAAATAAAATATTCCGAATGTTAAAAATGTTCTGAGGATTTTATTTCTTCCTGATGTTTGTTATTATTTAATATTTGATGTACATTTTTATAAAGTTTTTTTTCTTTTTTTTTTCTTCAATAATGTACAGTATATCTTCAAAATACATTGTCTATGACCAAAAATGTAAGACATGTTTTCAGTGGACTTTCAAAATGTGTTTTGCTTGAGAAAGCATGCAAACATATAGTTATAATGTTTTTGTTTTTCATTTGATTTTTGTCGAGTTAGTTTTGCATCAAACACAATGGGATTTCCGGCAATCGAGATTTGGCACCAACAGCACATTTATTCTGCTTGGGCGAGTGCTTCACTGACCGCTTACCTCGCGCATGAAATCAGCCGCATGAGTGCAAGCATGAGCGATAAGTTGCTGGCTGCAGTTTACTTAACAGCCATTTTGTGTCACTAATAACAAGGGCTTCTGAATTCTACATAGTCGCATTACATAACATAATAAAAGCTCCCTTTTCACAGCATGTCTGCTCTGACATGATTAAAATAAACCATTCCATGAAGACATTTTCACATGACTTTTATCTGGGCATCAGCACACTTCTTAATGCAAATGGCATGCTTGTAAAGAGCATTGAACATGCTGCTTTATTGTTTGTTATTCTTTTTTCAGGCTCAAAGTTAAGGGGACACAGAAAGTCTAGAGAAACAGAGAAAAGGATCAAACACTCTCAAAAGATTACCCAAAACCTTTGAAAATTAGAAGATGCAGTGAACATGAGCCTCGGTCTACAGTGAGTAATGAGCAAAATAACCTGAATAAGAGCGATTCTAACTCTGAGACTGAAGCAAACGCTTCACAAACCGTACCAGATGAACCTGGACCAGATAGAGAGTCAATTGATGACAATCAAGCAACACCAAACAATTCATCTGGTGAGATGGACCGTCAGTCCAGTGAAAGTGAGTCTGAAGAAGGGAAGGACCAGCAAGATCTGCAGGTTCTTCTTAAAAACAGTGATTCTAACTCTGAGACTCAAGCAAACGCCTCACAGAACATGGCAGATGAACCTGGACCAGATAGAGGAATGATGTCAATTGATCAACCAACACCAAACAATTCATCTGGTGAGATGGACTGTCAGTTCAGTGAAAGTGAGTTACATCATAAATCTGAAGAAGGGAAGGACCAGCGAGATCTGCAGGTTCTCCTGAAAAACAGTGATTCTAAGTTAGAGACTGAAGTAAACACCTCACAGAACATGGCAGATGAATCTACACGAAATGCATTCGAATGATGGTGATAATCAGTTGAAACTTCTTCCTTCTAGTGCAGATCGAGTCTCAGAACAAAACAAAGGTTCATGTTTAAGCGTGGAGAATTTCAATAAAGATATTCAAATACAGTTAAACACTAATAATAATAATAATAATGAGACTAGAGGAGCACCCATGAAATATTATATCGGGATCCCATTCTTATCTGTTCTTGTTTTTCTTATCCTTTTTATTATTAGTTATTATTGCCCACCTCACTTACTGATATTTGCTGTTGCTGTTCGCCTTCTTTCTCTTATTTGTCTTCTTCTGGCCAGATTTGTTGTGTCTTACTTGCTCCCCACTATGTTTACTACAGGCAGAAATTATGACTCGCAGCACTCTGGTGTGATATGATTTTTATAAGCTTCCTGCGTTAATATTGCACAAGGAAACTGTGTACACTACCAGTCAAAAGTTTTTTGAACAGTAAGATGTTTAATGTTTTTAAAGCATTCTCTTCTGCTCACCTAACCTGCATTTATTTGATCCCAAACACAGTAAAAGCAGTAATATTCTGAAACATTTTTACTATTTAAAATAACCGTTTTCTATTTGAATATATTTTAAAATGTAAATTACTTGACACAAAGTGCTAAAAAAAGTTTTTACCTGTTAATAAAATATTTGGGCCTATATATTGGTTCTGTATGTTTTAGTATGTTTGTAGCATTAGGCATTAAAAATTCATTTAGATAATGTATTAAGGATTTTAAGACAGAAAGTGAGCAATGGAGTTGGAATACACAATTTGGTAAATGTATTTTATTGATCAAGTGATGACAATGACTTCTTTAATTAACAACTGAACAAAAGCTCAAAGATGTATTCAGCAAAGTTCAGTAAAGTGGAGCATTGCTTAGAAACTCGTGATGTAATCGTTCCGTTTTCAATGATTCAATGATAAACTGGCTCTCTGTACGGATGGAGAACCAGGTTTGCCTTGAGGATCATGTGATTTACCAGAATCATTTGTTACTGGAGAAGAGGAAACTGAGATGTGTTTTCCAGAAACACCCAGGAGAGAGTGTGACTGTATTGTTATTGTGATGCAGCCACAGGTGCTCAGCTCTAATAGCCCTCAGCCCTTTTCCACTTCCAGCACTGATCACAGTAAACAGACATCAATCCACCAAGCGAAAGAGAGATGTGGACTGTAGTTTTTCTAGGTTGAAAAACACACTGTATGTATGTCCTCAGTTGTGAGAGTTAACTCAAGAGAACTGGCCAAGTTTACACCTAGTGAACAGCTGTATTTTGTACAAAATCTTGTTGAAAATGCTGCTAATAATAATGAGACTAAAATGGCACAATATAAAACTAAATATTTAACTGGGATCCTTATCTTATCTCTTCCCCCGCGTTATTATTACGCGCCTCACTTACTGACATTTGCTGTTGTTGTTCTCCTTTCTCTCTTTTTTTCTGGCCAGATTTGTTGTGTCCTCCTATGTTTACTACAGACAGGAATTATGACTCTGGTGTGATATGATTTTTATAAGCTCCCTGCGTTAATATTGCACAGGGAAACAAAGATGATTAGTTCACTTCAAAGTTCACTTGCATTACTTGACACAAAATGCTCAATAAAGGTTTTACCTGTTAATAAAATATTTGGATTTTTGTAGCATTAGGCATTAAAAATTCATTTAGATAATGTATTAAGGATTTTAAGACAGAAAGTGAGCAATGGAGTTGAAATACACAATAATTTGGTATGTAAAATGTATTTCATTGATCAAGTGATGGCAATGCTTTCTTTAACAACCAAACAAAAGCTAAAGGACATATTCAGTAAAGTTCAGTGAAGTGGAGTGCTTATAAAATCATGATGTCAATGGGAAACCATATTTCCTGGTTCATCATCATTTCGTTTTCAATGATTCGATGATAAACTGGCTCTCTGTACAGACGGAGAACCGGTTTTGCATTGAGAATCATGTGATTTACCAGAATCATTTCTTACTGGAGAAGAGGAAACTGAGATGTGTTTTCCAGAAACACCTTGTGCAGGGCGTGACTGTCATCTGTAAGACTCATCTCACCTTTTAAAACATACACCAAAGATGATAAGAAGGGATGTTTTTTGTTTTTTATACAGAATGAATGTGTGTGTGTGTGTGTGTTTGTGTGTGTGTGGTGTGTGTGTGTGTTGTGTTGAGTGTGAGTGTGTGTGCGTGTTTTTGTGACAAATGAGGACATACATTTGTATAATGACAAAGGTATAACAGGTATTACAAGGAGAAGGTGACTTTTCAGGACATTACCCATGTCCCCACTTTTCAAAACGCTTATAAATCCCACAGAATGGAGTGTATTGAAAATCTGAAAATGCAGAAAGTCTCCTGTGAGGGTAGGTTTAGGGGTAGGGTTGGTGTAGGGCAATAGAATATTCGGTTTGTACAGTAGAAAAACCATTACGCCTATGGAGTTTCCCCATAAACCATAAAAACAAACCTGGGTGTGTGTGTGTGTAAGTGAGGGATTGAGTGAGTGAGTGAGGGCGTGAGTGAGTGAGTGAGTGATGAGTGTGTGTGTGTGTGTGTGATGATTGTGTGTGTGTGTGTGTGTGAGAGAGTGTGTGTGGGAGAGAGAGAGAGGAAGAGAGGAGGAGAGTGAGAGGTGTGGGTGAGAGGGAGTGAGTGTGTGTGTGTTGGTGGAGGAGAGGGTGAGTAGTGAGGTTTGTGTGTGTGAGTGAGGTGAGTGTGTGTGTGTGTGTGAGTGTGTGGGGGAGTGTGTGTGTGTGAGAGAGAGAGAGAGAGAGATGAGCCGAGAGAGAGAGAGGAGAGAGAGAGGAAAGAGAGAGAGAGAGAGGGTGTGTACGCGTTTTTGTGACAAATGAGGAAATAAATCTGTATAATGACAAAGGTATAACATAGTTATTACAAGGAGAAGGTGACTTATGAAGACATTACCCCATGTACCCATTTTTCAAAACGCTTATAAATCACACAAAATAGAGTGTATTGAAAATCTGAAATAGCAAAAAGTCTCCTGTGAGGGGTAGGTTTAGGGGTAGGTTTGGTGTAGGGCAATAGAATATACGGTCTGTACAGTATAAAAAACATTACGCCTCTGAAGAGGTCCCCACTTTCACAAAAAAACAAACATGTGTGTGTGTCTGAGTGTGTGTGTGTGTGTGTGGGGTGAGTGTGAGGGGAGTGTGGGTGTGTGTGTGAGGACGGAGTGTGTGTGTGTGAGGAGGAGTGGCTGAGTGAGTGAGTGAGGTGACAGTGGAGTGTTGTGTGGTGAGTGAGAGGAGAGAGTGAGTGTGTGTGAGAGAGAGCGAGAGTGGGAGTGAGTGAGTGAGTGAGTGTGTGTGTGTGTGTGAGTGTCTGTGAGTGAGTGAGAGAGAGTGTGTGAGTGAGTGAGTGTGAGTGTGTGTGTGTGAGTGAGGGTGAAGAGTGTGTGCTGGTGAGAGAGAGAGAGGAGGTGGGGTGTGGTGTGTGTGAGTGTGAGTGAGTGAGTGTGTGTGAGGAGTGAGTGAGTGAGGTGATGTGATGTGAGTGTGGAGTGTGGTGTGTGAGAGAGAGAGAGAGAAGGTGTGTGTGTGAGAGAGAGAGAGAGTGTGAGTGAGTGAGTGAGTGTGTGTGTGTGTGTGTGTGTGTGAGAGAGAGAGAGAGTGAGTGAGTGAAGTGTGTGTGTGAGGAGAAGATGAGTGGTGTGTGTGTGTGTGTGTGAGAGTGAGAGAGAGTGAGTGAGTGAGTGTGTGTGTGTGTGTGTGAGAGAGTGAGAGTGAGTGTGTGTGTGTCTGTGAGAGAGAGAGTGTGTGTGTGTACTGTCATTTTCTAAGAATGTGGTATATTTTCCAGTAAATGTCTTAATGTGTTTGTATGAACATAAGTTCAACAACTGAGACACAAACTGAGCATGTTTCTCAGACATTTGACGAACAGAAATGAAATAATGAGTCCCTGAACAGAGTGGGGTTCAATATCAAAAGTGGCAGAGTATCTTCTCAGTTCTTACTGTTAGATGCTACTCCACTCTAAGTTCTTGGACAAGTCTGGGGCCTATTCACGTGTAGACCTACATGTTTGTGATCAGTCTAATTAATGCTTGTGAATGAATTTCACTGTGACAGAGTCTCTTTATGAATGAAGAAATGTATCTTGAGTTGACAGAAGGCTTGTGGCCAGCCACTGAATGATTCTATTTATAAACATTGTGATTCTTTTCTGCTAAAACAGAAACTACTACAGATACTCTAATATTACAAACAGATGCAATATTGAGTAACGAGATTAAGATCTTCTTAGATGATTGTATATTTCTCTTTCTGCCCACAGTAGGATGTGAAAGCATATGTAGTTGAATATGTATTGTTGATTTGTTTTGATTATATATGTCCACTAAACAATGCATTAAAAAGAACATGAGACAAAGTGGAAAAAAAGTCAGTCATTCAACTTCAAATAAAAAAGTAAAAGTTAATCAGCCTATATTTGTTGCTCTCTTGACTGTCCATGATTGTTAAATTGATTTAACATAATTCCCCCAGCTGAAAGATCAAGCATCAACATGACAACAGCTCTTGCAGAACTCGAAAACACTTCGTCTGTCTTTTCATGCTTTCAGTACTCAAGACAAAAACTCATTCATGTCCGCATTCCTGTTAACATTATGTTAACTGATGCTCAGCAAACTAGTTTTGAGGAACTAATGGCAGCACAAATATGAATCATGTGAATGTCTGGAACAAAAGCTTGTTCAGTCTCACGCAAAGAAACTGCGTAAGTGTCATGACTGGCAGAACAGGACAAACTTTGAATATGATACTTTCATTTTCATTGAGGGAAAAACACGTTGGTTCCAAAAACTCTATAATTGTCTGTATTTATAGTTACTAACCTTACTAATTTAACTTATTTTCAATAAATGCACCTGTGAAAATAAACATTTGGTACACACAGCACTGTCATACAAATCTAAATGTAAAGAAAATATAAAATATATAAATAATTTCAAATTCTTTATTATAAATATTCTTTTATAATTTAACGCCATTGTAATCATCGATTATCAAATGTATGCAAGTTATTCATATGAAGAACATGCAACACTTACAAATAAGTCCTGTATCATGAGTCATTAACATGTTTCTCATCTTTCTCTGCTCTTACTTAAATCACATGATCATCTGTGTGTTTTCCTGAGTAACAGCTCCATCTGCTGTTTATTTATGAGTCCATCTATGGCAAGCCGTTTCATTTTTATTTTTTTTTAAATGCAGTAGCATCTATTTTACTGCTACTACTAGTACTTATTTTAGTAACATGTTACATAGCTACTTACTATTATAATAACAATAAATTATGCATAATTACTTGCAAGTAACCCTAAGGCAAACCCTAATCCTAATCATATAGTAAGTACATGTATAGTACATTGTAAAGTACATTTTCTCAGACGATTGAAAAAAACAAAAAAAACAGTAAACCCGAGACACTTGCTTCAACCTATAAATTGTCTGCTTCAAGTTAATGCTGTTTCTACCATGTCTGTTTCTCAGCAGTTATGTAATTAATTTCTTTATTTTTTCAATTCAAAAGTTGATAATGTTTGTAAACAAATTTCCGTTTCTCCTGTTTCTACTACCTCATGTCACTGTTCACCTGAGTTCACTGGTGTTCTTCTTATTAACTTTCCTCAACTTGATACTGAGACTCTTAAACGCGAGGTATCTAGCATGAAATCTACCACTTGCTTGCTTGACCCTATTCCCACTAGCTTATTTAAATCTTGCTTTGATGCTTTGTGTCCTGTTGTTCTCAGTATTATAAATGACCCCTTACAGACTGGGGTTGTTCCAGCAGAATTAAAGATTGCTGATGTAACCCTGTACCTAAATAAGAAAATGTTGCGCTGGACGACTTCGATAACTTTCGTCGTATTTCAAATCCCCCTGTTTTTGGCAAAATTACTTGAGCGTATTGTTGCCTCTCATTTGTGTAATCATCTCACAATTAATCATCTTTTCGAACCTCTTTAGTCAGGTTTTCGTAAATTTCACAGTACTGAGACGGCCTTGGTCAAAGTCACCTACGATTTGTTGATGGCTTCTGACTCTGGTGCAACATCTATTCTTATTCTTCTTGATCTAATAGCCGCATTTGATACTGTGTATCACAGTCTATTACTTACTCATCTTGAAATAGCTTTTGGTGTGTCTGGGACTGCCTTAATGTTGGTTGAAGTCTTATTTTACGGACCGCTCCCAGTTTGTTTCAATGGGTGGTTATAGGTCCGTGATTAGCTCTGTCTCAACTGGTGTCCCTCAAGGGTCGGTTTTAGGTCCTTTACTTTTTAACATTTATTTGTCACCTTTAGGCCACCTTTTGAGATCACTCGGCCTTCATTACCATTTGTATGCCGACGATACACAAAACACGATACCTGGTTCTGTTTTGGAAATCCAGAATCGAGTGAGGAACCATGGAGTTATTTTTGATGCAAATCTGTCTTTTGATTATTTTGTCCAGAGCACTGTTAAAACCCCTTTTTTCCACCTCATAAATATCGCAAGATTGCGTCCTATGTTAAATTTTACAGTCGCAGAAATGCTGATAAATTCCTTTGTCGTCTCACAGTTAGAATATTGTTACGCTTTTTTAGCCGGAGCTTCTAAATCTACATTTAATAAGTTGCAATATGCACAAAATTCATCCACCAGGATTTTAACTGGGACTAGGATTGGCATTCATATTACTCCAGTGTTAGAATCTTTGCACTGGCTCCCGGTCAGGTTTACAGTGGATTTCAACATTATGATGCTTACTTTTAAAGCATTACATGGTCTGGCACCACATTACCTTTGTAAAATTGTCAGTGTATACACCGGATGTAACTGTATGTAGACTCTGAATATCTACATATTGTAGACGCGGATAATGAAGAGAAGAGCGTGGGGCCCAGGATCACACAGAAACACTGACACAGACTGTGCATAGAATCTAATTAATTCTGTGTTTTGCAGTATTCTGCACATTTGAATGACTCCAGCCCGGCGACTCGACCGCAGTGACTTTTCTGCTGTTTAATCTCAGACCGAACGACTGGAACTGAACTCTTGCCAGCCGTTCCCATCAGCACCAGCCTGAGTTCTGACAGCTTTCCGTCACCTGTCCATGAGAAAAACAAGACCACAGATGACCAAAGGCCTTTCTATATGAATTATTAAATTAAAGGACTTATTTTTGCACAGAAAACTTCATCTTGTGTGGCTAACAAACAGAGTTAAAATGGTAAAATAACAGCCGTAACGGCCAGCAAAGTATTAATTTAGCTTGTCCATAATTAAATACTGTAAGTTAAACAATAAACAGAGCTGGAAGTCAGGTCACTTTCAGCTGTTTTGATCAGAAGGAAAGCAGCAGAGTCAGAGAATAAGGCAGTGCAAACTTCTTCAGTGAATAGAAGACGATGCTGAAGACGACGACACACAGAGAACAGATCTGCTGCTTCTTATTGCAGGCTTTCTGTGGCTCTTAAGAAGTCTTAGCTCTCCCTTCCACAAACTAAGACCTAAAAAGGTTTAAATTGGAGCAGAAATTCTTAAATTCATAAATCCGTGGCATTAAATGTAGCATGAACTGCCAAAAAAAATAAAAAAAACTTTTTATGTCAATATTTCTTGTTTTAATCATAAACTCACTTCATTTTGATCAGTTTCTCATGGCAAATGAATGAATTCATGTTTATTCTCCAGTAAATGTATCTTGACTTAAGAATATTTAGACATTTGCACTGCAAAACAAGACAGAAACACTGAGGAGGAGCAACACTTTTTTTGCAGTAATTGTGTTGTTTTGCTCGTCAGGCTGTTTCCTTGATCTTAATGAAGTGATGTGATTACGCTGTTGAAGGGCCGAGAACATCCTCAAGGACCGTCACACTCAGGACAGACCTGTTCAGTCTGCTACAGATCTTTAAGAACAAGCAGCAGTGGCTTACAGGACAGTTTCTTCCTGCTGCTGTCAGGACTTTAAGCTCTGCACTAATGCACTGAGGCAAAGGTCAATGTTACAACACTTTTCTGGTCACATTACTCAACTGCAGTCTCTTAATTCAGTCTCTTTTTCTGTCTATACTGCTGTTCTTATACAATATGCAGAGTGTGAATATGATCAGCTGGTCACTTTGTTTATCAGGACTTTAACAAGTGCACTAAATGTGGCATGTCAGGGTGAAATACTATATCTGCTCTCTAGACACTGGGTGGCGCTGCTCTCACACTCACTGTGATGCTCTGTGGGTTTGACAAGACCTTTAACTTTTCATATTTAAAACAGACCAGTATCTATTTACATGCTACTAGAACTTTTTTTGTATTTAGATACTAAAATCTGTTTGATTAGCTACTAGTGTTTATTCTTTAGGTAATAGTACCCTTTTTTAAAGATACTAGCACTTATTCTTTAGATACTACAGTAGTTCTTGTTTATTAGATACCAGTACTTGTACAGAATAACTTCCTGAAGCTGAAATTTCTTCTAAAAACTGATGTGATGCTGATTGGTACAGTGGTGGTTATTTGAAAGGCAGATCAGATTAGTTTTGATTGTTGATTCCAGCATGGTATTTCCCACTTCATGTAAACATTTGATGCACACATAAAACACATTCTAAAACTGGCTTCTATCACCTTAGGAACATTGCTCGACTTTGGACCTCTTCTCTCTTTTGCTGATGCAGAAAGGCTTGTACATGCCTTCGTTACGACTAGGTTGGCTTATTGTAATGCCTTGTTCTCTGGCCTTGCAGCTAAATCTCTGAGCAGGCTACAGTATATTCAAACTTCTGCTACTCGTGTTGAAAACACCAGCATATGCTGGTTAGGTATATTTTGAAGCATGGATGCTGGTTTGAGCTGGTTTAAGCTGGTCCTGAGCCGGAGCTAGTTGCTTAGGACCAGCTAAGGACCAGCTTGAAAGAGTCCAAATGGTCAGCGGCTCTTGTGGATTTCTATAGGAGCCATTTCATTTACGACACACACATTTATTCCCATCCGCTTCATTTTCTGTGTCCCATGATCTAATGGAGAGTTTCTCTCTGCTCTAGAGGAGCTGCTGGATAACATCTTGAGACATTCCCTCCCTGACCTCCAGCAATACATGAGGATTCATGAGGAGCAGATCAACACTGAGATGATGGAGCCAACAGGGCCCTCCCACACAGAGATACACAAACACTTATCTGTAACTCGCACAGTTGAACGCACACCTTTTTAAAGTATAATCCATCTGATAGCACGCACACTATAGAGATTCGTCCTTGTTCCTGTCTTGAGTTCTATTGTTTCCAGATGACACACATGACACAAACTGAGACTGATATATGATCGAGCATCAGTGTAATATTATCCTTCTGTAAAGTCTGTCAGCAGTTTCTCTCTTCTCTGGTTTGTAGAGACTGAAACAGTTGATTTTCTCACTCAGTTGAATTGCTGACATTAACTCACTGTCTCAATGTTCAGGAACATTTCAGCACATGCAGAGAGTCAGTTTAGTGTCTCTGTGTCTTTTTCATCATGAAACACACCCAGTTTATTATCAGTCAGATCTGCTCTTTCTCACGCAATCACAATGCATGCTGATCCCTGGCTGATATATATAGCATGTGAACATTTTCTATTCCAACAGGTTTTACATATAGCTTTTCACAATGAAGACATCAAATCCTGTGGGTTTCAAACATCTCAAGACATCACTGAAACTCAAGCAGCACCATTTTAAAGTTCTGTAAGAAACAAACATTTCACTTTGATGTACAGTATATTTTATTGTGTTACATTACTACCAGATGTGTTCCTTATGATCCCAAATGATTTAATATTCTCCTCTTTAATAGTTCATCAAACTTGCTGAGAAAATAATGAGAGCAGTGGATGCTGATGAAGCTCTTGAAAACCTGAACTACATTATTTGATGTTATGCATCCAGAGGTTTGTGGAAGCTGTCTTTTCTGGTCTTTTTTTAAGGTTACCACACTTGTTCAAAGACTGGAGAATATTTGGTAGTGAATATAGTGAAGTTTGATTTAAATGAGCTCTGCAAATGCAGCAATCCATTAAAGAGAAAAGCCATTGCTTTAACTTTTACATTTGTTGAATCTCTTTTCTGTCTGAGCTTGCTGACAAACATTTTATATGCTACCATTGACTTACATTGGGCATTAGTTTACAATAACACCTACAAATTCAGTTTAATATAGATAGAGTTTAATATCTGGTAAGTGGTTCCCATCTATGGCTTTAATATTTCAAAAAGTATAGATTTGATATAATTTTGTAGAATTCCAAAAATAGGAAATGAAACCATTTTCTAGCAGAGTGAAAATGCATTGTTCTGTAGACGGCTGAATGTTTTGGACTTTCTGTAGGTGCAGTGTAATATCATATCTACAGTATCTACATGACTCTGCTTTGTGAAGCGCTAGTGTAGAGCTCCAGCACACTTCTGTCAGCTTTCATAAAGCCTTTCAGAATTATAGCTGTCACTTTAGAATGGTTTGTGGCTTTTTCATGCTACTTTACAATGATATGAAATGCCTCTGCTGATTGGTATGGCACGTTGAGTGATGGCAAATACCCTGCAGGCTATAAGATTATAAAATTAGATATGCACGAATATAGTGTCTATCTTTATAATGCCAAAACGACACGCCGTAACTGGTCAAATTCTACAGTTTAGCACTGAAATTACACGCGTTAATCAGGTATATTTTATTTCTGTGATCGTGGAAAGAGTTAAGCTGTTGTAAGCAGCACTGAACCTTGATGGCATACAATGCCTGCAAACTGAACATCAGAAGTAGTATAGTGAAGTTGGTGAGTTGATGGTGTGACTCAGCTGAGATCGAGGAATACAAACACGTA
Organism: Sinocyclocheilus anophthalmus; assembly: GCA_018155175.1. Classification (NCBI taxonomy): domain Eukaryota; kingdom Metazoa; phylum Chordata; class Actinopteri; order Cypriniformes; family Cyprinidae; genus Sinocyclocheilus; species Sinocyclocheilus anophthalmus. Next base: position 47,461 of record JADLZN010003822.1, read on the forward strand.
ATAGGTAAGTAGACTACATGGTCAATTATAAATCATAGCAGAAACTATTACGCATGTCACGAGATTTGTTGTTCTCCATTATGTATCCTTTAATAACAGAATATGTACCCCTTGGTTAAAAAAATACCTAGGTCTATAATATAATAGGCTATCAATGTATTATTTTAAAAAGTATATCTTTTTGCTAAATCGCTCCCAAACATAAGATTGTTGTTTAGTATAGTAGGTCATACATACCACTTAAAATAGTTTCAAAATACTTAGTATAAATAATTTGTTACTTTTCAAAAGTGGTCAACTTTATTCCCCAAATTTAGCATATTATTCCCTTATACCTACACGGAGGTACTGTATAGGTACACTATAATCACAAATTATAATCTGTAAATTGTGGGCTGTAATCTAAAGCGTTTCCGACAAGTTTAATTAAACCAGACTAAATGAATCAAAATAATGGAAAATGGGATATTGCTCAAGTTGAAATGCTGCACTGAATCAAAAAAAAGGTGATTTTTCTATTTTTTTATTTTGGGCAAACCATTCAGAAGACATAAGCAAAAATAACCATTTTTCATACCTCCTGATTGTAACCTGAGGCTACACACAGTGTTTTGGCACAGCACCACGCTGTGATTTGTCTCAGTATGCTAACTTGCAGAGACACAGCCTCAAGTCCAGTTTAGGCATGCTCTTTGTCAAAAAACATTTGCACATTACTTTAGAACAGCTGGCTTTATTAAAGTCAAGTCACCTTTATTTATAAAGCACTTTTTACAATACAGATGGTTTCAAAGCAGCTTCACAGTGGTATCAGGAAAATTATGCATTGCGATGTCAATTTTGTCATTCAGCAGTAAGTCAGTTGATTCAGTTCAGCTGTAAAAATCATTAATTATTCATTTGGTTCATTTCATCTATAAGGTAGCTCTGGAGAAAACGGTTCTCATTTCATGTGGCAATCAGATAATATAAATAATATAATTGAATATACGTTGGCCGAGAGAGCTCAAGGTGCTGCAAATGAAGGAAAAAAAAACAAAACACATGCAGTAAAATAACAATGTAATAATTCAGGTGTGCTTCCAGTGAACTCGAACAACAGAAAGTCTGTAATTGAAAAACATAAGCAATATTGTGATATATTACTGTATTACACAGAGTATATTAACAATTCAAACACACTAATTTCCTTTCTCAACTCCTCCACTTGACTCGGAGTAAGATTTGAAATTTCTGTGAAGGAATAAGCATTGTGTTAAGTGATATTTATAATGCTTATTGTAATAGACAGAAAACACAGTATACACTCAGTTTTACACTATGCAGTGGTGTTCTACTCTCGGGATCATTGATAAAAGAGTGAATGCTTTGGTGAGGTACCATCATTTTTCTTGTTCAGCTCTTCCAGCATGAACGTCTGTTGTTCTGCAGTTTTCTGTGTCCCTCAGTCGCGTCTCTAAAGCTCTGATGTTTGCTTTCTGCTCTGTGACGGTGGCGGTCGGTTCTCTCAGTGCTGCGTGGATGTCAGGGAAGCTCAGAGGGCTGTATTGTTGGCTGTCATCTCTCAGAGTGTCTGTTTGAGGTGGATTCTGTCTTCTGTCCTCATTGCTGAGCTGTGGACTGATCTCATTCTCACGGAGTCCTCCATCTACCTGCTGCTGTACCACAAACACAAAGCTTTCCACCAGTAGCAGTATACATAATAAACCCTTTATTCTTCACAGATGTTTGCATCCAGCTCTTGCTGCAGCCCCACAGCCTCTTATGGGCTTTTTATAGTGTCCTGATTTACTGGTTTTTGTCCTTGATTTTTTTAATTGCTTCAGATAAAAAGTAATTAATAATATTTAAAAGGATGTTCCTGGTTCAGTAGATGGTTAGCTCTCAGAAACTCAAGCAAACACACTTGTAATCGTAACTCTACACAGGCAAAATCAGCAATATATGTTTACAATATAATGTTAAAGCCTGGTGGCATTACCACTGAAATTGTGCATATTTGAATGTTTACTGCTTTAACTAAAGAACGAGTTGACATTTCTTTCTGTGGTGATTGATATCATGCCAGAAATGTTGCTGATGGAGTTTGACTTGTGTTGAATCCACACATTCCTCTGAATTTCCCCCACACGCAACAGCACTCTATATCAACAGTGCATAGCCTTACCTATTTACCCGAGGAATCCTTCTGTATTTTTTTCCCTTTATCTCTCTAATGGTGGTTTCTGAAAAGCTTCATAAATAGTCGGCATGAGTTTTTCTTTGTGAGTATTTTAATATTACATGTAGCGGATCTGAAAGGTCATTCTGACTCTTGAGCTGATCGTCTAACAAATGGAAATGTGGAAATCAGCGTTATGATCGTTTATCAGATGATTCTGAACATTAGGGTCAGCATGTCTTAAATTAATTGTCTGTAATGGAGAAAAACTTCACTGGAGTAAAACCATGCCCTGTGCTCTGCTATTTCATTAATGCATATAAATATGTTTAAAGCCAATTCTAAGATGCTTATTAATTATTGGTTAGCGATTCACTTAGGTTCACTGATACTGATATTGACAGACAAATGTGCTTGATTTCTCATGCTAAAAAAAAAGTTCAGATGTGACTGTATTTTTAGCTTTTAGTGCTTCTAGTATTCTAATTTATTCATCTATAATTATTATATCAATTCTAATTAAATGAAATGAAACATTCCCAACACATTCTGAGGTTTGAAAAATAAGTTTTAATTTAAGACAAAATGAAGTCAAGACAAAATTGTACTTGCAATGCTTTTGTTTAGATATGTTTAAACATGCCGTGTTAAAAACCAATATAAGCACAATATTTAATAATACACTTTGTAGAAGTACAACACAAACCTTTTAACGAAATGCGATATGCAATGTTTTATATTTTACTATTGGTAATGATTAACAATAATGATAAAAAATAAAAATAAAAGTTTCTTCAAAAACCATCTTAAAATATAAGAGTTAAGATTACTGAAAAATCCAGAGGTCCGTTCTTTGTAGCTAGCTGAATGCATCTGATCTGACAGATGCCGTATCTTCTGATCTGATCACTGATTTCTGACTAAAGTTTGCTTCTTCAAACAAGTGAACGGATTCGATTACAATATCTGGATGAAGTTGCCTGAGATTACTTGTGCTGTCATGTTCATTATAAAGTGCAGATAGATATATATCGATACTAGAAACCACAATCAGCAGTTTCTTAATCCATAAAATCCATTTTAAGGCATAACTGACTGTGTTTAAAGGAATAGTGCATCATAAAAGCATTTTGAGATTTGAGAATTGCTCTTCATCTCCTGCGATGCATCAAAGCCAGCCGCATGAAAGCTCACCGCTCAAAATTAATACACGACTCAGACAAACTAGACGTAATGTGTGTAGGACTGCAATCAAATTATGAGAATTATTCTTTTCCGAATAAATCTCTCGATTAATAAAATTGGTAGTGTGTAAACAAAACAAAAAAGGGAACAGTAGCTGTGACAGACTTTCAGTTAAAAAGATGTAATCTAATCCTGTTTATGTGAACTAAACCTGCTATGACAGCAACTCTGGGATGCGCTTCAAAGAACCAAAACAATCCTGGATCATGTTAAATCCCCAACAATCAGATCCAGCTAACTGAGTTAGTGACGTACGAAGAACGTACTACCCCACTTCGGTATTGTTAATCAATAAACCAAAGCGAATATACTTCTAAAAATATACTTTTAAGATTTGAAGAACATTTCAAGTACACATTCAATAAGCACACTTCATTGTCCACAATGGTGTACATGACAAAATGGTAAGAACAAGCAAAAACACTGTACATAGCAATGTTCACTGTAATTAACTGTACATTATTAATTATTAACTTATGAACACAATGACAGTCAAGTAATTGAATAAAACCACTCATAACTTATTGGTTAACTCTCCAAACTGGAATTAAAGCCTGTCGTGGAGTCACGCCATCTGAAGAGGGTTTAAACCATCTACTTGTCTTCACACAGTCAGGTGTGGGCTTGAGACAGATAAAACTAAAACCCTTATTACATCGACAGTATTTAATGTATTTGCTTTCCTTTGTGATGTGTTCAAGCAGAAAACCACAGTTTATACAGGCACAAAGAGCTGGACATACAATATTTCCAGCGTCTTTTAAAGTAATAGTTGAACAATCCCTCAGCAGATCCAGATCTCTGTTGCTGTAGCCGTCGTTTTCACATCTATTAGCACCAGGACGTGGACCTTTCCATTCTCTCAGACACTGCCAGCAGAACTCAAAGGCTTTTTTTATTTTCTGCAGTAACTTCTTTAAAGCAGCTTTCTCAAGTCTTTCCTCAAAGTATTGTCGCTCTGTAAGTGTAAGTTTGGCTAATTTACGGACTTCAGTGTAAGGCCATTGCTCTTTACATATTCTCAGCTCAGCTTTACCCTGCGAATTATAAATAAAATATGAATTTAGATGAGAGCAGTGTACAGTGTTTGGAGCTAAAGTTGACTGTTATTTTTCAAATGCTGATGTATCCCATTCATGCATGAGCAAATAATGTGAGCGACAAGGTGAGAAATCAAAATGTGTTATTATTATGTGATTGTAATAACTTTAAAGGGGTCATATGATGCGATTTCAATTTTTCCTTTCTCTTTGGAGTGTTACAAGCTCTTGGTGAATAAAGGGGGGGAAAAAGATCTTTAAAGTTGCAAAGACTAAAGTCTAAAGAGATATTCTTTATAAAAGTAAGAGTCAGCCACGCCTACCTAAAACGGCTCGTTCTAACACGCCCCCACATGTCTACATCACTGTGTGGGAAGATTTGCATAACACCGCCCAAATGTAGAGTAGCGCTTGTTGTTTGTCATTTCTCCGATCACAAATGCAGACAAGAGTTTTATGTTTATGCGGCGCAATGCAATGCAACACGTAAAAAGACAGTATAAGTCATTATAATCAGTAATTATGTCCCCACTGGATGCAACGAATGCCTGGTTTATAATGGGTTTTAATGTTTTGTCTCGTCGCTCCGGCCGGACAGGGCATCACAGTATGGTGAGGGGCGTAACATTTCCGTCACACGCTTGAGGTATTCGGCCAATCACAACGCACTGGATAGCTGGCCAATCACAGCACACCTCGCTTTTCAGACCAATGAGCTTTGTAAAAATCGACGCGTTTCAGAAAGGCGGAGCATAGAGGAGAAACAATAATGTACAGTATGTGGAAAATAATGTTTTTTTAACCTTAAACCGCATAAACACATTTCATTACACCAAATACACAAAATAATGCTCTTTTTAGCAACATCATATGACCCCTTTAAATGAAATATTCAAATCAAACACTACCCTTTCCTCATCCAGCTGTACTCTGCAGATGTCTGTCAGTGTTTGTGGACCAGTAACCGCAGGATAATTCTGCTCTTAAAACATCTGGATCGTCATCATATGGATCTGACGGGGAAACAACACGTCTTAAGAAAATCCTTTTTTCCCCATTAAAATCGCCAATGTTAGTTTTGTCATAGAGGCAGTTCTAAGCCCCTGATGAACTTACAGTTTCTTTTTAGTGTGAAAACATCTTGCTGTAAGTCATTAAATGTATTCAAGTGTAATAGGAATGTGTGGAAATTTAAAGGTGCAGTTCTTAATCTATGTGGCAGCCGCTACAGATTGTCCAGGAACAACAATAAACTTATTTACTCTTCCCATTTGAATCGTTCTTCAGTAAGAGTGTGGTTCTATACATCAACAATAATAACAATATACACTTGCAAGACAACAAGAAAACAGTAGTTGAATGATATAATGTAACAATGCAACAGCATAGGGATAAGGACCTAGTTATATAAATTTGCTCAAGTTTATATACATATTCACTTTAAATCAGCTATAATCAGCTAGAGTTAAATATTTCCTCATAATATTCAAACAGTTGCTTTTAAAGTTTCATTCAGCGCGTTTAATGCTGGAATGAATGTACAATTGAGATTATGTGCACATTAAGTACTTTAAAGGAATAGGCAAACATTTAGTATTGACATATTACATTACAGTAATACAATATTCCGTTAATAAGCTCTTATTAATTAAACAGAGCTCTTAATAAGCTCTGCACAATGAATCTCTTATTTACATTGCTATAATGAGAGGATTCCCGAGCGTGCAGAACTCAGCACATGACAAAAACACAGCATTTTGAGAGGTTAGTGGATTCTAGCTTAGTTTTTTTCAATTGCTTACATTTTCAAAACTTTGCCTCTTTTTTTTTTTTTTTTTCAAAACTTTACACACATCCAAGAATTGCACACACAAAATGCAAAATGCCTCACATCTCTTGCAAAATGAAGCACTCAAAATATCACAAACACATCTCAAAAGAAAATATTTGTCTTACGTTGCAAACACCTTTGCCATAATATTATATTTTTGGATACATCATATACGCACAGTTACTCTTAGGGGTGAGAACCAGAAGGGCATAAGTGACATTTTGGGCGAAATGGAGATATATATATCAAATGAAAGCTCTTGATGGGCTCTTTCTAATTCCAAAAGGACACAAGTGAATTCTTTTAAATTTTGGATTTATTCATTAGAAACCAAAAGACTTAACACTGAACATACTAAACCAGTTGGTGCCAGTTTTGGCCCTCCTGTAAAGTTGGTGAAATGTCACTTACGCCCTTCTGGTTCTCACCCCTCGTTATGTACATTTGTGCACAAGATTGGAAGTAATTAGCAGAAAGAATCACTCAAAAAACACAGAAGCAAGATTAAAACCAAACTTCTTTTTTTTACTGTAAGCATTTGTGTTTGTGAATACAGTATCACACAGCACAAAAGAAAAGAAGTACATCAGCCATGTGTAGTTGTGTATTTATAGGCCTGTTCTTAAGCATGATTGGTTGGTGTTCAGTAAAACAATGAGTGTTTGCACGTGGCTGTGGTTGAAAAAGGAAATCAAGATTCTTCCTGTTAGATTGGTGTGTGGTTCTGCTGTTTGAGTGTCAGGTTTCAGAAACTGTGTGACAAGTAAAGATTTTGTGTGCAAGCAGTTGAAAAAAAAAAAAACTGTAAACACTTCTTGTAATTGCTATCAAGAAATCAACAGATATTTTGTGATTGGTTCCATTGATCAACACTGCAAATATGTTTTGCCAATGTCAGATGGGGCCCCCTGATTCCCCGGGGCCCTAAGCACCTAAATGTTACGTCTGCTCCTGCACACAAGAGTAGTGTTTTACATTTTTCACATCTGTGTGTCGTTTGGTGTGTATTTGGCTAATTATTTTATATTTGTGTGTAGAGTTACTATGCAAAAATACCATAAATAAAATAGTTTTGAAAGAAGTGTTTGCTTTTCCAAGATGTGTGTGACATTTTGCATGTTGTGTGTGTTTTGTGCTTTTGTGTGTTGAGTTCTTTTAGAAAGACTCGGAGAGAAGGTAAACATTTACATGGTATTTATTCCGTGAAGTGTTAACAGATGGTGGTGAGTTACAATAATTCATGTATATTTGCATAGAAAGTTCTTTGGCGTAGGCCCCGTCCTTTGTCCAAATCCTGATTTGGCTGATCCTGTCTGAAAAACAATATAAATACTTATAACTGATGAAGTGCTGAAGCAGCCCGGAGAGTCTTCAATGAAAGTTTACGTGAGAGTTCAGGTGAAACTCGTAGATGAGGGAACAACAAACGTGAGCAAGCGAGACGCTTTTGAGATTTAATCGTAAGATATAGCTCTCCAATAGCAAAAGGAACGCACAATATAATTTGTGATTGAGCCCCGCTAGTGTTTCACATTTACTGTTGTGAAAATATTAACACTTTTAATTCATAGTAAGGTGATCAAACAACCACAAACGTTTACTGTGATATTAGTTTGTTGCACAATATTAATAATATAGCATGCATCGTGAAATGAGTGTCATTTCCATAATCGTTCACAAAAGATTAATTTTAAGTAATTTTCTGAAAAGTCTTGCTAAAGTTTTAAAGTGGCGGTTTCGCTGACTGAGCGGGGAACGCCAGCGTCATCAATTGCGAAGATGAAAGTCTTATATACTCCAGTTATTAAGCAGTGATTGGCCAGATCTGTTAGTATGAATGAATGACGTGGCTTTGGAGTCCTGACGGAACTTGCGCTGAAGGCTTTCATTTTTGAGAAATGGAGCCATAGTTTCAAAAACTGTGTGTAAGCATTTTTAAATCACTGTAATATCAAAGATAAAATTCTCAATATCTCTACTTGTATTTTCACTAGATGAATAGCACAACTATATTATAATATATCTAACATTATTAACTAGAGCAAACAGAATTTTAACCCTGTAAGGCCCACTGTTGTAATATGACAACATAATTTGTAGCTTGACTAAAATAAGCCCGTTCATGTTTTTTTGTTTTTTCTTCTCTCCAACACCACATTTACACAACTAATAGGTTCTATTGTTTAGCCTTGCAATGCTATTGGATGCATACCTGGCCATAAACTCACACAACCTGCGAACTTCCCTTGAAGCACATCATCTTGTTTTACTGGAATGGATAAATCTACATTCAAGTAAGTAAAATGCCTCAAATATTTTTTTCTGTGATTGGTAATATGTCTAGATCATGTAGATATTGAGGTATGGTCGAATGCTTTGATCATGTTAGATGTTGAGCTTGTTATGTCAGTGTTGTAATTTTGCAACATTGGGCTAAAGGGCAGCCCAATTTGCATGTGCACCTTACATGCATGAATTGTGCTTTGTTTTGAATTTTTACATTACATGCATGCATTTTCTTCTTTCTTGTTCCATGTGGGAAAAAAATACAGAAACATACAAAGTTTTCACAAGTTTTAAAAGTCTTTTTTGTTACCATTTTTAGTTTCAATAAAGATTGAATGATTATTAATAAGTTCAAGAATAAATTATTTATTCATGAAAGTACTTATGTAGCAATATTTGAAACCATCTGTATCTTATCATTTATAAAAAATACTTAACTAGTCCTGTTTTCTTTCTGCTTGTTTGCACAAATATCTGCTTTCTGCATGAGACACAGATGATAATATTCTGGAATGTGGAGGGTTATTAGGGCTAGTAGCACGATAACTGAAGAACACAATGCGTGAAATGTGTGAATTCTTTAAAATGTACACGTATGATTGGAATGGATTTGCATTGAAGTTATACTACATTGAAAAATATATAGAAGGGTACGGGTAAAGTATTCAGACCCCCTTAAATTTTAAATTTTTCACTCTTTGTTATATTGCTGCCATTTGTTAAAATCATTTAAGTTAAATTTTTTTTTCCTCATTAATGTACACACAGCACCCCATATTGACAGAAATACACAGAATTGTTGACATTTTTGCAATTTTGCATTTTTGAAATATCACATGGTCCTAAGTATCCTAAGTACCACAGGAGTGCTGTGACACTCATATATTTAACTCAGGTGCTGTCCATTTCGTCTGATCATCCTTGAGATGGTTCTACACTTCATTTAGTCCAGCTGTGTTTTGATTATACTGATTGGACTTGATTAAGAAAGCCACACACCTGTATAAGACCTTACAGCTCACAGTGCATGTCAGAGCAAATGAGAATCATGAGGTATAAGGAACTGCCTGAAGAGCTCAGAGACCGAATTGTGGCAAGGCACAGATCTGCCAAGGTTACAAAAATATTTCTGCTGCACTTAAGGTTCCCAATAGCACAGTGGCCTCCATTCCTTAAATGGAAGATGTTTGGGACGAACAGAACCCTTCCTAGAGCTGGCCGTCCGGCCAAAATGAGCTATCGGGGGAGAAGAGCTTTGGTGAGAGAGGTAAAGAAGAATCCAAAGATCACTGTGGCTGTGCTCCAGAGATGCAGTTGGGAGATGGGAGTAAGTTGTAGAAAGGCAACCATCACTGCAGCCCTCCACCAGTCGGGGCTTTATGGCAGAGTGTCCCGACGGAAGTCTCTCCTCAGTGCAAGACACATGAAAAACACCTGAAGGACTCCAAGATGGTGAGAAATAAGACTCTCTGGTCGGATGAAGCCAAGATATAACTTTTGGCCTGTAATGCTAATCGTATTGTGGATAAAACCAGTCACTGCTCATCACCTGTCCAATACAGTCCCAACAGAAGCATGGTGGTGGCAGCATCATGCAGTGGGGGTGTTTTTCAGCTGCAGGGAAGGACGACTAGTTGCAATCGAGGGAAAGATGAATGTGGCCAAGTACGGGGATATCCTGGACGAAACCTTCTCCGGAGTGCTCAGGACCTCAGACTGGGCTGAAGGTTTACCTTTCAACAAGACAATGACCATAAGCACACATTTAAAATAACGAAGGAGTGGCTTCACAAACACTCTGTGACTGTTCTTGAATGGCCCCGCCAGAGCCCTGACTTAAACCCAATTAAGCATCTCTGCAGAGACCTAAAAATGGCTGTCCACCACCTAACCATCCAACCTACAGAACTGAAAAAGAGGATCGCAAGTAGGATTGGCAGAGGATCCCCAAAACCAGTTGTGCAAACTGTTGCAAATCTTCCCTCCCAAAAAACTCCCATGGCTGTATTATATCAAAGGTTCTTTCTACTAAATACAGCAAAGGGTCTGAATGCTTAGGGCCATGTGATATTTCAGTTTTTTTTTTAATAAATCTGCAAAAATGTCCACAATTCTGTGTTTTTCTGTCAACATGGTGTGCTGTGTGTACATTAATGAGCAAAAAAATTAACTTAAATGATTTTAGCAAATGGCTGAAATATAACAAAGAGTGAAAAACTTAAGGGGTCTGAATACTTTCCGTACCCACGTTATATAGATATTTTTTTTTTTTTTTTCGAGGTCAGATGCCACACCCGGAAAGCCCTCCCTCTATTTATGAGATCACTGGGGGGGGGGATTTGCCAAAAAAAAAAAAAATTAAAAACAATTAAAAAATGGGACAGTGACATCGCTGACTTTGATACAAGTGACGGGAAGTTTGTAGACAAGCGATTTTTACAACAGTTTTCATGTAGTTCATGTTTTGTAAATATAATCCAATCTTTTTATAATAAAGGTTTTTTTTTCATAAAAATATGATTTATTTGATCATTATTGTGTGATTATTAATGTATATAGACTATTGTAATGGGGTTACAGAAGCCTGCAAATGAAGCTTTAGATGTTCTCTACATTTGTTCAGACAGTGAGTACGATCACTGAAATCTGCTTTCCAAGAGCCCAACGCCCAACACTTCCCTAAAGACTAAAATGTAAAAGAAAAAAAATAAATGCATTAGAGGCCTCCTACAACAACATTTAAAAAGGTAAAATACAATTTTTCCGGGTTTTTTTCTTTTTTATATTTGGGTCTTTGAGGGTTAAAATAACATTTTAAAGAGTTCCACAAGCTTTACATAGCTTTAGTGTGAAGGTGTGATGCAGTTTTCATAAGGTTAGAAATATAAACATGATACATGTATTTTCTGAGCTAACTAAATTATATTTATTGATTTATAATGAGGGTAAAGTGTAATATGCTATTTTCTGTTAATTTTCACAAATTTGCAGGCATGTAATGCTGTCCAAAAATGTGTACACCCAATTATGTATAATACTATACTGATATAATATATTAAAAACAGCAATATTTTTGACACACAAATTGCATCTTCGTGATTATTTCTGTTGTATGACAAGCATTTCACGCAGCTGTTCTTTGCAAACACCCACACATATCCTGTAAGCTGAGGCATGTTCCACATCCTGTTTGAACAAAAGCAAGTGCATTGATTCAGTTAGAAATAGTGGCTTATTTTTGTTTTGAATCTACATGAGGGTGGGGGGTAATTACACGTAATGCAAGATTTAATGTGTTTTAATCCGGGTCTGCACTCAGTTTGTTCCTGTTATACAGTATTTTAGAGTAAACAGTAGGGATGCAACAATACAGTTAGCTCACGGTTCAACAAATACCACAGTTTTGGGTTTGGTTCTGATGGTTTGGCACATCAGAGTTCTTCTTTTTTTGCAATTTATAAATGCTATAAAAAAATAAAAAAAAACTCCAGTACACTTGAATTAAAACTCTAGTAAACTTCTGTACACTGCAGAAAAACATGGATTATCGTATGTCTACTTCAAATTTTTTTTTTGAGAGAAGTGTTATTTTTGTATAGATTGGCCATTGTTTAGTGCTATAAACACATGTAGGCCTAATGTCTGTTTAATTCATACCGCGCGCAAAAAAATTAAATCCACATTTGCATTACGGAAGAAAAATAACTCATGACGCTCCAGGAAATCCCTAATATGGACAAACACATCCGGCTATCGCTATCTGAATAAAAGAAGATAGAAACACTTTGAATGATGACATTCAAAGAGAACATTGACCAGAGCTTCCCAACTTCAGAGGGGTTCAGCCCCCCAAAAACGAGCAAAAGCTCCCCTCCCCTCTCCCCCCCCCCCCCCTCCCCTCCCCCTTTGTTAAAAAAAATATAGATATATTTAATAAACAGATTGTCTCTTTGCACAAAATTATCACCATTTATTAACCAGTTTGTAAGAATTTAATGTGAGAACTACCATAAAATTTAATATTTTTTTATACTCTGGTGAAAGTAAGATGATGTAAACACTATTTAAAAATATATTTAAATCCATAACACTACATACTTTCTGCATACTATTTACAATTATATTGCATCAAAGTGTGTAACAGAAGCTACTGTACATAGTTCACAATTCTATTGCAATGAAATACATAACTATGTATTTATAAAAAAAAAAACTAAAAACAACTACATTTAAACTGAGGAATGATGTAAACTTAAGTCAGTTTTAGTAAAGAACAGTCCCACAGTCTGATCAGCAGTCTTTCAGACAGTACCTAATGAGATGGGTGATGTTGCTTTTCAGCTGTTAAGGATTTGATGTCTGGTTGAATCGACGTCAATTTAAGATGGAGATCAGATTCCACACTCAACGCATTCCTGTACTTTGTCTTTAAGGCCACAAGCACCGAAAATCCCACTTCACACATATACGTTGTGGCAAACGGCATCAAAAACATTATTGCCTTTGTTGGCAAGTTCAGGGTATTTGTTTGACACATGTAACCAGAACTGAGTCAAAAGTTTTTTCAGAAAAAATCCGTTTCAAGGAGCTGTCACAGGATAGATCGACAAGGCTGTCCTGTTCCTTGTAGGTGAGTCCCACAATTACATCCGCACTGTGGTTGGCAAAGGGATACTGTATCCAACTCTGCTGTTTGCTGATATCAGGGAAGTAGTCCTGCATCTGAGACTTTAAAGCCTGCATGTGCTCTGTCATAGCAACTGCTGCAGTGACGGGTAGTGGCCTTTCCTCCTTGGACAAAATGTCGGACACGTTTTCGAAGGACTCATAGATGGCTCGGGCAATTCTTTTCCCCCACAGATCAATTTTCTTTATGGTTGCCTCTATTTTGTTATGCACGTGAAACATTGTTACTGCTGTCCCCTGTAGGGCTAGATTGAGTCCATTCAAGTGGCTGAAAATGTCTGCCAAGTAGGCCAATTTACAAAGCCAGTCGAAATCACAGAGGCGGTCTGCAAGTTCAAATTTGGAATCAATGAAAAATGTTCTGACCTCATCATGTAACTGGAAGAGCCGGGTGAGCACTCTGCCGCGTGAGAGCCAGCGGGCCTCGGTATGTTGTAAAAGCTGGCGGTGTTCACTAGCCATCTCTTCACACAAAAGGGAAAACAAACATGCTTGTAGTGGACGACTTTTAATGTAATTCACCATTCTGACAGCATCGTCTAAAATGGTCTTTAAATCCATGCTAATGCCTCTCTGTGAATGCAGCAATGTACGTGAGTGAGCAGCGGGGCCACGTCTCTGACTCGCTTCACCACTCCACTGTGTCGGCCCAGCATAGCGCGAGCACCGTCGGTGCTGAGTCCAACGCACTTTGTCCAGTTGATGTCATTGGAAATTATGAAATCGTTCAGAATGTCAAAAATAGCTTCCGCAGTTGCGTTTTAATGTACGGGTCTGCAAAAAAGAAAGTTTTCCTCAATTCCTCCATCACATTCATACCTAACGACATACCTGCGATGTCTGTGGACTCATCGATTTGAATTGAATAAAAACGACTCGCTTGAACTCTGCAAATTAGCTGCTGGAACACATTCTCGGCCATGTCATTAATTCGGCGCTTAACTGTGTTGTTTGATAAAGAAATCAAGTTAAGTTGCTTAACTGCATTGTTTCCCAGCATTATGCTGACCATCTGCTTAGCGGCTGGTAAAATTAAGTCTTCACTTATGGTGTGGGGCTTTCCAGATGTAGCTATCAGTCTTGATACCTCATATGATGCTGTCACTGCCTTTTCATTTTCGCCACCCGTCACACAGGTTGACTCGATCACTTTTTTACGTTGCTGGTAATCTTTCAATTTATTTTCAAAAAATTCTCGAGGCTTGCTGGCAAACGACCCATGTTTTGTTTCGAGGTGACGGCGTAACTTGCATTGTTTCAGTGCCTCATTAGAAAGGGTCTCTGAGCATAGCACACAGACAGGTGTGGGGTTGTCAGCAGGACCAACACTCGTAAATCCGAAGGACAAGTACTCCTCGCTGTACTTACGAGTCTTTCTTTTACTTGAAGTGCAGTTAGGCTCAGTTGATGAGGATGGATTGTCATCCTCTGCTCCTCTTTTACCGAGCAGCCACCGTCGCATTTTTTAATTGACGGTTAATTGTGACTGAATTCCTACTAAGCAACCAACGTCAGTTTGAAAATAAGCAATGTATCTCACCTCGCTATAATGGGGAAAAAAATGTTTTATGTGATTTTAATTTGTGTAAAAATGGGTTCTAATCACAGTTTAGAACAATTAATATATTTTAATTATTTTAATATTTTGATTTGGCCTAGCCACGGCCCCCCTGCAATACCGCTACGGCCCACCGGGGGGCCGCGGCCCACAGTTTGGGAAGCACTGATTTAGACAATAAACACTCGACTGTGACAACGTATAGTTTATCTGTGTTCTGCCTTGGGTATTTTCATAATAAGTCGACATAGCCTTTATTACAGTATAGACTCACAGACACACAAACAGAGCCAGTCTGGAGAGAAATAAAACGCACGGAAATTATTTAAATGCAAAAGCCGAAAAACTCTTCACCTTTTTCTGTTGCTTGTTTTACATACTGTGCGTAGACAGAGGCGTCACCAGGTTTTTGCATAGTTTAGAGTGACAAATCGCACCAGCGTACTTTGAGGTCAAAATGCGTACAGGTTGGCAGGTCTGCAATATTGTCCGTTCACGACCATCACTAAATTTCAAAGATGCTGAAACTGCTATTCATGCTTTTATAACGTTGCTTATTATATGGCCTACCAAACAAAACTCTTAATCGCTTACAGCTAATCCAAAATTCAGCTGCTTGTGTTTTTCAGCTCCTAAGCTCGGGAACAAACTTCTTCAAAACCTCCGTGCTGTCTCTTCACTCCAGAGCTTTAAAACTGATCTCAAACTCACTTATTTACAATACGTTTTGTTAATTGATTGTCTGCCTCATTTTTCAATTCCATGCTTGATTGCATTACTTTTCTGGTATGTAAGATTATCTCTGTCTGCATATTTTTATTTGTTTTTGATAGGTGCTATGTAAATAAAACATTATTATTATTACTACTACTACATCTTAAAGAGCAGCATGAAGAGGAAAAGTGTGTAAAATTTTAATTGCAGTCTCAAGATGCAACTGACAGCTGAGATTCTTGAGACACATACACAGACAGAAGATAGGGTAAGCTTATGTAATTGTATAATCTTGTGAATTTTTAGTTTATATACTGATGGTGGTGGGGAGGATGGAGGGGAACATCATGCATCATAAACGGCAATCATAAAAGAGAAAAGTCAGTACTTATATACTCCAAGTGTCAAGCTGTGATTGGCCAGAGCTAATAATTATGCATGAATGACAATAGTCTTCCTGGTACCACCTTTGCTGACACTTTCATTTCTGATGAATAAAACACTCATCTGTATCTTGGGTGGTTTGAGGGTGAGTACATTTTCAGCAATTTTTTGGGTGAACAATTCTTTTAAATGTATTATTTCTACACATCAATAAAAGGACATCTTAGGGATGCACATAGAAATCACAAACAACCATTTTCTCAATATATGCTAATTTACCTAACAGACCTTTTTGAGGATTTTTGAATACAAAAAAATAAATAAAAATGTTGCCACCCTTTGTGGTCCCGTGCTTCACTTTATTGATTTTCTCTTTTCCTTTTTTCACTGAAATCTTTACCTTTAGTGCAAAAAAAAAAACACCAAAAAAAACCAATGATATCATTGTTTTTTTTTTTGGTGTTTTTTTTTGCACTAAATTATTATTGTTATCTCATGCTGAACTTTAGACCACCAAAAGAATAGGTACAGATTTCAGTGAAAAATGAAAGATCGAGATATATCAGTGGGTACGGAAAGTATTCAGACCCCCTTAAATTTTTCACTCTTTGTTATTTTTCAGCCATTTGCTAAAATCATTTAATTTTATTTTTTTTCCTCATTAATGTACACACAGAACCCCATATTGACAGAAAAACACAGAATCGTTGACATTTTTGCAAATTTATTAAAAAGAAAAACTGAAATATCACATGTCCTAAGTATTCAGACCCTTTGCTCAGTATATAGTAGAAGCCCCCTTTTGATCTAATACAGCCATGAGTCTTTTTGGGAAGATGCAACAAGTTTTTCACACCTGGATTTGGGGGATCCTCTGCCATTCCTCCTTGCAAATCCTCTCCAGTTCTCTCAGGTTGGATGATAAACGTTGGTGGACAGCCATTTTTAAGTCTCTCCAGAAATGCTCAATTGGGTTTAAGTCAGGGCTCTGGCTGGGCCATTTAAGAACAGTCACAGAGTTGTTGTGAATTCACTCCTTCGTTATTTTAGCTGTGTGGTTAGGGTCATGGTCTTGTTGGAAGGTAAACCTTCGGCCCAGTCTGAGGTCTGAGCACTCTGGAGAAGGTTTTCGTCCAGATATCCCTGTACTTGGCCGCATTCATCTTTCCCTTGATTGCAACCAGTCGTCCTGTCCCCCCCCCGGCAGGAGCTGAAAAACATCACCCACCCCCACAGCATGATGCTGCCACCCATGCTTCACTGTTGGGACTGTATTGGCACGTGATGAGCAGTGCCTGGTTTTCTCCACTCATACCGCTTAGAATTAAGGCCAAAAGTTCTATCTTGGCCTCATCCGACCAGAGAATCTTATTTCTCACCATTCTTGGAGTCCTTCAGGTGTTTTTTTATGTGTCTTGCACTGAGGAGAGGCTTCTGTCGGGCCTCTCTGCCATAAAGCCCCGACTTGTGGAGGGCTTCAGTGATGGTTGACTTTCTACAACTTCTCCCATCTCCCGACTGCATCTCTGAGCTCAGCCACAGTGATCTTTGGGTACTTCTTTACCTCTCTCACCAGGCTTCTTCTCCCCCGATAGCTCAGTTTGGCAGGACGGCCAGCTCTAGGAAGGGTTCTGTTCGTCCCAAACGTCTTCCATTTAAGGAATGGGGGCCACTGTGCTCTTGGGAACCTTAACTGCAGCAGAAATTTTTTTTGTAACCTTGGCCAGATCTGTGCCTTGCAACAATTCTGTCTCTGAGCTCTTCAGGCAGTTCCTTGTTCCTTTGACCTCATGATTCTCATTGCTCTGACATGCACTGTGAGCTGTAAAATCTTATATAGACAGGTGTGTGGCTTTACTAATCAAGTCAAATCAGTATAATCAAACACAACTGGACTCAAATGAAGGTGTAGAACCATCTCAGGATATCAGAAGAAATGCAGCACCTGAGTTAAATATATGAGTGTCACAGCAATATGAATACTTATGACCATGTGATATTTCAGTTTTTTTTCTTTTTTAATAAATCTGCAAAACTTTCAACAATTCTGTGTTTTTCTGTCACTATGGGGTGCTGTGTGTACATTGAGGGGAAAAAAATTACTTAAATGATTTTAGCAAATGGCTGCAATATAACAAAGAGTTAAAAATTTAAGTGGGTCTGAATACTTTCCTTACCCACTGTAGAGCATCATTGTTTTTCTAAGATATTATTCTTAGGGCCCGACTCCTATGATTTCCTTATGATTTATTAGGCCCAAGCCCCCCCGAAGGGAGAGAAGGACCTATGGTGTTCATTATTTATTTATTATTTTTTATATCGGTTTTTGGGGCCCTTATCATGCTCAACAACCCATGAAAATTGGCACACACTTTGGTACACGGGCGTGGCAGAGGGCCTCTACAGTGTAGATGAGTAAAATACAGCATTTTTGCATGTATACATATGAAACTTGGTACACATATAGATCTCATCGAGCCAAACAACTTTCGCACTTGATTGTCATAGGCTCCGCTCAACAGGAAGTTGGCTATTCAGGGTTTTGTGAAAAACACATGCTCTAAAATTTGATATACTCATCCTAGGTTTTTTATCCGATTGCCACCAAACTCAGTCAACATGTCCTCAAGACATTGGGGTTGCAAAATTGTGAGGGGGTTGAAATTATGGCGAGAAATGAGAAACAGGTCTGTCTGATTTTGCTCAAATTTCAGCAGTTTATTCGTTCAAGGAGTCAGATCACATAGATGTGACTATAATGAGTTTCAGTCATAGCGCCACCAATTGGCAGCAGGAAGTATTACTTTTTTTTAAATGCTTTGAATGCACCCTCTTATATTTACCGGATTTGCTTCAAACTTCATCAGAATAATGTAAAAATATGGCCTATGTAAATCTGTGAAGGTATTACTGATATTTAAAATATTGTTGCCATGGCAATGTGTCAAACTTTAATATTCTTTTCTGGTGTTTTTAAAGCCCTTAACATGCTTAGAATTTCATGAAACTCAACACACACATCAGCATTAATGATAGATAGACACTGGCAAAAGCTCATAAATAGGTGTGGAGGAGGCACTCTATAGTGTCACCTTTTGTCAAAAGTGGGGAGGGGGGTTCGTTTTCCCTACAGCTACCAAACTCTGTATATATGTTGTTCTCATAAAGCCGGACAACTTTCTAATAAACAGACATTAGCTACCACCAACAGGAAGTCGGCTATTTGTAGTTGGAATTGGAGTTTTTTAAATGTTTTGTTGAGTGTAGGGGGTGGGTGGGTGTTTGGTGAAGAGAGATATAGGGGGGGGGTAATATAGGTTATACTGACTCCAAAAATATGGGAGTTTAAAAACTGTTCTAACTGACTCCAAGTCCAAGCCTTTGAATGGTATAGTGTAGTAATGTTACAACAGCTTTTTTGATTTCAGAATAAATGCTGATCTGTTATAGTCATCAGAGAATACTGAAAAAAATGTACTCAACAGTTTTTAAATATTGATTAAGATGATGATAATATAATAATATAAATAGTTATTGACCAGCAAATCAGCATATGAGAATATTTCTGACATTATGTGACACGGAATACTAGGAGTGAGGATGCTGAACATGTATTTTAAATCAGATGAATTAAATTACATTTTAAAATATAATTCAAATACAAAGCTATAAAATAAGAGTTTTTTAAATAGTAAAATATATTACATGTTCACTGATTTTCGTGTATTTGATCAAAAAATGCAGCGTTGTGAGCAGGAGACTTCTGGCACATTAAAAAATCACTGTTCAGAAACTTTTGGGAGGAACGATGGTACCTACTTTCAATTTTATAGGAATCATCAATTGGTTTAAGCCTGATCCTTTACTGCTCAGTTCAATTAGTTAGAATGACAAACAAATACATAAAATAAGTTAATATGTACTGTACTGGTAATATTGTAAAGTGTTAACAAAATTGTTAATGATCTATAAGCATTTGTGAAATATTTATATAAAACTATAAGGTCTCATTTGTTAACATTAGTTAATGCAATAACTAACATGAACTATCATCAAACAACATTTTTACAGCATTTATTAAACATTTTTAATGTTAAGTAATACAAATGTTCATGTTAATTCACAGTACATAAACTAATTTAACAGATACAAACACTTTCCTTTTAATAATTTATAGATTTTTTACTATAATATAACTAACATTACTAATGTATATAACTATTGTTCATGTTAACCAATATAGTTAATGTTAAAAACTGAAACCTTATTGAATATTCCCCCCCGTAGCCAGTTTTTATATTTGTTCCCTTTTGGTGCTGTGTGTTTTCACTCTCATTGCTGTTATAGTGTACCCTTATGCTGTAACCCCTCTTTTTTTTGTTTAAAACCAGACAGCCCGACTTTGCTGTAAAATCCATGTGCACTGTTTTCCTGAGCCACAGGGGATGGCTTCACGGCAGGACTTGGGCCCTTCATCGCTGCTTGCAGCTATATTCTTCTTTTTCTTCTAAATTAATCACAGTTTTGATGCCTAAACATTTGAAAACCTCAGGAACGTTGCACACGTGCCAGAAGTGGCGAAAATGTATGTCTGATATAGGTTTTAGAAGTGGGTATGTCAAAATGGCTTGATAGCGCTACATATTCGCTTTCAATGAAGTGCCCCTCCCGCTACGTTTCACATACATGAACGAAAATCGGTACACACATGTAACACCAATACCTACAAAAAAGTATATCGAAGCAAAATCCGAAAACCAACAGGAAGTCTCTGCAATTTTTGTTCCGTTTTTGCTATTTTCAGATGTTGTATTTTAACGAACTCCTCCTAGAGATTTAATCAGATCAACACCAAATTTGGTCGGTCTAATCTAAAGCCCTTTGTGATGTTAAGTTGTGAAGATCTTCAGTTTTCGTTGAAGAGCGTGTCCGTGGCGGCCTGAGAAATCTCAGTGTTTTTGCCATGAAACAGGAAATTGATATAACTTTTGCATACAATGTCTTGTCTCCATACAAGTCTCCATACAAGAAATGACTTGTTTTACATTAACTTAAACAATGTCTGTTCTGCCCCAAACTTCACGTTTGATAAGACTCCTTACCTGAAGAGACCTACATGCCAATATTCAGTTATAATCATAGCGACACCTGTTGGGCAACAGGAAGTGACAATGTTTTATGCTGTAACACACTCCTCCAAGAGATTTAATGACTTACATTACATTTGGTCAGTCTAATCTAAAGGCCTTTGTGATTTTAAATTGAGAGGTTCTTGAATTATTTAAAGGGCGTGTCCGTGGCGGCCAGACAAAATGTTATGTTTTGCCATGGAAAAAGAAGTTGTTGTAACTCAGCCATATAATATCCGATCTGCTACAAACTTCACGTGTTTGATACGACTCCTGGCCTGTACACAACTCAAGGCCAATATTCCATTTTAATCATAGCGCCACCTGCTGGCAACAAGAAATGACTTGTTTTACATTAACTTAAACAATGTCCGATCTGCCCCAAACTTCACGTGATTGGTAAGAGTCCTGGCCTGAAGACAACTACATGAAACTATGCAGTTATAGTAATAGCACCACCTGCTGGCAACAGGAAATGTCATGTTTTAAAAAAACATGCAATGTCCAATCTGCTCTAAATTTCTTGTTTGATAAGAGTCCTGGCCTGAAGACATCTAAAGACCAATATTCAGTTATAGTTATAGTGCCACCTGCTCGAACAAGATATATCATGCTTTACACTCACTCAAACATGTGATGTCCAATCTGGACCAAACTTCATGTCTAATAAAAGTCCTGCCATGAAAACATCTACATGTCAATATTCAGTTATAATCACAGCACCACCTACTGGGAACATATGTCATGGTATGTTTGAGTGAGTGTAAAACATGTTCAATCTGCACCAACCTTCACATTTGAGAAAACTCCTGGCCTGAAGACATCTACATGCCAACATTCAGTTATAGTCATAGCACCACCAGCTGGCAGCAAGAACTTTGGCACGTATAAATTACTTTGACATATTCCTCCTATATTTACTATTTTAAAAGCACATTGCCCACTGTTCGCCGTTTTCCTAAAGCCACCAAGTGGCGGTGAGCCCAGGTGCAAAGGGCCCTGTGTCTACTGGCATTTGCATTCTTATGTTTCCTGGCATTTGCATAATGGGTGTGATACACTATAAATTCAGTCTAAAATACTGACATACGTTTTTTTTTTTTTCAGCATCACCACAAGCACTCTGTTTGGGTGAAACCTAAAGAACACAATTTATAAGAGACATCAAAAAGCAAGGACATTATCAAGGACATATTCTTGGAACTTTTTATTGTTTTCGTTCTCACATTCAGGGAAATGACCAGTTCAGGTTTCTCATCTCCAGATCAAAGTGATGATGAAGATAGTGATAGTTCTCAGAAAGGTTCTCTTGAAAGGTTAGTATACAGTATATGACATAATATAAGTTGTTAAATTTTTTTGAAGTAAATATTTATGCTTTTAGAAGCTTGACTTATTTCTTGCTATAAATTTATATTCTTTATCTAAATCTATTATATATGAACCAGTCACCGGCATATACGCATATAATAATATAATGGTAAGTAGTAAGTACAATAGAGTGGAGCTGTGGTGGAGCTGAAGCGACAGAGGACCAAGGTGGAGCTGGTGGACTGACGAGCCACATTGGAGAGGGAGTTAGGAACCATGTTGGAGCCGCTGGGTCGACGGGCCAAGGCAGAGTACGGGTCTCGGAGGTTGGAGGCGGAGACTGGGGATCCTTCGAGCACGGTGGAGCTGGAGACTAACAGACCCAAGTGAATCTGCTCCACAGATGTAAAGCTGAGGACGAGCAGAGGTTCAGTTCAACACTGACCTCCATGGTTGTGACGGGACAAACCGACAGCTCCAAGCAGACAAATAGTTCAAAACAGACCTCCATGGTCATTTCAGGACAGACAGGATTTTTTCCTGAATGCCTCCTTGGCCTAACAGACAGTAGAGAGTTCAAACAATGAAGGAAGAAGTACCTCAGAATAAAAGTCTACTAAATCTCCCAAGTCCTGTCTCAGATCACCCTCAGCGGTGGTACAGTGGGCGGACTTTCCTCTGTGCCCTTACACTCCACAGTCTCATCCACCGTAGCGTGCATTGTTGCCGGCTCTCGCACGCGTTCAGACGTCAAATTAGGCTCTTTCTCCGGGGCGATCCTCAGCTTTGTCGCTCCTCTTGGCGGTGGCTTGGCGGGTGCTGGCTCTCCGTCTGCAGTGGGCTCAGGCTGATGCTCCATGCAGCAGGGGGATGCTTGGCTGGGCACTGGGTCGGGAGTGGGGCTGGTGTCATCACCCGCAATGTCCACTGTGAGCAGCGATCTACAGGACACCAGCACCTACTCCACAAATGTGGCAAATTCCCCCTGCTAAGCACAGAGCATGGTGATGGCGGCAAAATGATCCATAACAAAAAACAAAAGAAACTATGACCAAAACCACAAAAAATAAACGAGGTAAATAATGCCAGTAATATGCTTTTACTTTTTAAGGTCGGCTAGTCTGTCACGCTTACGTGCTGGAATGAAGACAGAGAGTGCACGGCGAAGAAGGTAATCTTAATTCTTTCAATAAATTCACAAGAAATTAAGGAAACGTCCACACACATAGGGTAACCAAATACAACAGCCTACAAATGCCAGAACAGAGAGGGGAACTTAAGTAGGGTGACTAACGAGGGACAAACAGGTGAACTGAATAAGGCAATCAAGAGGAGAAGGAACTAGATCAATGAACAAACTAAGGCGGTCCACACGATCGCGGGTATTTTCAAAACCGCATCTTTTTCTAAGTGGTTTGGCCATTCGTCCACACGCAAACACAGCACCAGGTCACTGAAACCGAACATTTTGTAAAACTTCTGCCAGGGTGAAGATTTTCAAAAACTCCAGTTGCAGTGTTATTGTGTAGACAGTGAAACTGGAGATTTTGGCTTGTGAAGTCGGAGCATGCGCTGTTATCTCCGCCTACTGGAATTTTTTTCAGGCTTCTGATTGGCCAACATGGCTTTAGGGTTGAGATTATATCGCCACCTGTTGGTTTGTCATGCTCTTGACCAGTGTTGGGGGTAACTCATTACAAGTAATGCGAGTTACGTTATCAGATTACTTTTTTCAAGTAACTAAAGTAACACATTACTTTTTCATTTACAAAAAATATCTGAGTTACTTTTTCAAAAAAGTAATGCCAGTTACTTTGTTTTCCCTATTTATTTACTGACAAGTCTCCTGTCCCCATATTAGGAGAAATCAGGAGTGCAGAGGAGTTGTGTGCGCTGTGTGAACATGATATTACTGTAGTTCTAGACTAAATGTGAGTTTTTCCTAAAATTGAAGGTGCTAATCATCCCACTCGCAAAACAGATTTATATATTCAACACATCAAATGAATTACAACTCTGAAACTCAAACGCAGATATGACGCAAACCTGCAATATTAAATGTTAAATACCACATGTATCTAATCCCAATGTATTTGCTTCTGACCTTCGGTGATCCAGTTCAAGCGTACTAATAAGCAAAAATGACTTTAGATAAACTCAATTGTGCTTCATTGTTTTTTTATTGCTGAAGTGTTTTTCTTCTCCTGCGTTCTACTGTACAGACTTGAATTTACATTTCCTTCAGCCTGAAGCTTATTCATTTCACATTTCGTGTGAAAAGGCTTTTATATTTGCTATAAATAGAACTTCTATTAAAAACAATCAAGCCCTGCTCACATTTAAAAAGTAATGCGAAAGTAACGCAAAAAAGTAATATAACGCATTACTTTCCAAAAAAAGTAACTAAGTAAACCAATTAGTTACTTTTTATGGAGTAACACAATATTCTAATGCATTACTTTTAAAAATAACTTTCCCCAACACTGCTCTTGACAGTGCAATGGCATGCTTTTGCGTTTTCATGTGGACATATTTTAATTGTTTTTTTTAAACGAAAGAAGGAATAACTCAATTTATACACTGAACAAAATTATAAATGCAACACTTTTGTTTTTGCCCCCTTTTTCATGAGCTGAACTCGAAGATCTAAGACGTTTTCTATGTACACAGAAGGCTTTTTTCTCTCAAATATTGTTCACAAATCTGTCTAAATCTGTGTTATTGAGCACTTCTCCTTTGCCGAGACAATTCATCCACCTCACAGGTGTGGCATATCTATATGCTGATTAGACAGCATGATTATTGAACCGGTGTGCCTTAGGCTGGCCACAATAAATGCCACTCTAAAATGTGCAGTTTTATCACACAGCACAATGCCACAGATGTCGCAAGTTTTGAGGGAGCATGCAATTGGCATGCTGACTGCAGGAATGTCCACCAGAGCTGTTGCCCATGAATTTTCAGAGAATTTGGCAGTACATCCAACCGGCCTCAGAACACGTGTAACCACACCAGCCCATTACCTCCACATCCAGCATCTTCACCTCTAAGTTCGTCTGAGACCAGCCACCCGGACAGGTGCTGCAATAATCGGTTTGCATAACCAAAGAATTTGTGCACAAACGGTCAGAAACCGTCTCAGGGAAGCTCATCTGCATGCTCGTCGTCCTCATCGGGGTCTCGACCTGACTGCAGTTCGTCGTCGTAACCGACTTGAGTGGGCAAATGCTCACATTCGATGCCATCTGGCACTCTGGAGAGGTGTTCTCTTCACGAATGAATCCCGGTTTTCACTGTACAGGGCAGATGGCAGAAAGCGTGTATGGCGTCGTGTGGGTGAGCAGTTTGCTGATGTCAGCGTTGTGGATCGAGTGGCCCGTGGTGGTGGTGGGGTTATGGTATGGGCAGGCGTGTGTTATGGACAACGAATACAGGTGCATTTTATTGATTGCATTTTGAATGCACAGAGATACCGTGACGAGATCCTTAGGCCCATTGTTGTGCCATTCATCCACTACCATCACCTCATGTTGCAGCATGATAATGCACGGCCCCATGTTGCAAGGATCTGTACACAATTCCTGGAAGCTGAAAACATCCCAGTTCTTGCATGGCCAGCATACTCACCGGACATGTCACCCATTGAGCATGTTTGGGATGCTCTGGATCATCGTATACGACATTGTGTTCCAGTTCCTGCCAATGTCCAGCAACTTCTCACAGCCATTGAATAGGAGTGGACCAACATTCCACAGGCCACAATCAACAAACCTGATCAACTCTATGTGAAGGAGAGGAGTTGCACTGCATGAGGCAAATGGTGGTCACACAGATACTGACTGGTTTTCGGACCCCCCCCCCCCCCACCGACCCACCAATACAGTAAAACTGCACATTTTAGAGCTGCCTTTTATTGTGGCCAGCCTAAGGCACACCTGTGCAATAATCATGCTGTCTAATCAGTATCTTGATATGCCACACCTGAGAGGTGGATGGATTATCTCGGCAAAGGAGAAGTGCTCACTAACACAGATTAAGACAGATTTGTGAAAAGTATTTGAGAGAAATAGGCCTTTTGTGTGCATAGAAAAAGTCTTAGATCTTTGAGTTCAGCTCATGAAAAATGGGGCCAAAAGCAAAAGTGTTGCATTTATAATTTTGTTCAGTGTAAAAATACCCATATACGTGTGGACTAGGCCTTAGTCTCTAGAGGGATTCTGCTGTTATTTATTCAATCTTTGTGGACGTCGACCGGATGTTAAGTTTGGGCCACAAAAGCACATGTGCAATAAAGTTTGTTTATTTTGTTGCCGTTAAAACTGTCTATAAGACAACTACTGTTTACGTTTTTGCGGTTACCGTGAAAACACTGTTTGAGATATCCAACAACCGTTTGAAACTTAGGTTCCTCAGTGTTTTGGCAACGTGTGGACAAAGTTTAGTGTAAAACTTATGACAGCAATTCGAGGAAAATATAGGTTAAGTATTTTAAAGTTTGAAGCATTGACATTGCAACAGTATTTAAGATATTAAGAATCCCTTCACCCTTTTTTTTTACACTTCCTGCTGTCAAAATAAGTATCACATAGATTAGACTCAAAATTACCTCATTTACGTGATTGGCCTCCTTCAATGAACAAACTACTGAAGTTCAAAATCAGCCAATGTATGATGAAGTTACAACACACATTCTGTGCATCTTCAATGTCTTGAGATCATATTGACTAAGTTTGGTGGTGATTGGATGAAAAACCTAGGACGAGTATATCAAAATTTCACAATTGTTTTACAGTGTAGTTTTAAAATCGATCTAATGTAATGATTAATGAAAAAGGCTATTTTTCATTGCTCAGCGAATGATCCACATGACACAGGTTAATGTTTAAGAGTTTTATGCTGATTTCATTGCTGAGCATTACAACTTCTCACACCGGCAGGAAGAACATGATGCAGCATAAGTAAGATATTGCATCAGTCAAATATTGAATTTAAAATACAATAAACAAATAAAAGAGAAACTATGTATGAAAGGCCAAACACTGAAAAAAATACAGTACAATGGGATTTTTCCTTTACATATGTACATCTATCTTTACAGTCAGAAAATGAGGGGAGAGGTTCACAGTCATTTAGAAGAGAGCATTCGTCCATACATTGATCTGATTGACACTCTGCGGTCAGTTGGCATTCATAAGGACTTGGCGTTACCAACTATTGTAGTGATCGGAGACCAGAGTTCTGGAAAAAGCTCTGTGTTGGAAGCGCTGTCTGGAGTTGCGTTACCAAGAGGGAGTGGTGAGGACTAATTTAACTCTTCTTTGCTATTGGATATTCATACACACTCAGTGACCACTTTATGCACACCTCTCTGATATTTGTTTTCTATTGGTTTGACTGAGATCAGTTGACTAAGCCCAGATAAAAAACAAGTAGGGCCCTGGGACTGTGTTTTCTATGACTACAACAGAATTAAAGCATAAATGCATTAATGCCAAATACGAGATAAAAGCAAACAGGTTTCCCGAAACAGCAAACAACTTTTGCTTTAGGGCATTTGAAGAAAGGACAGAAACAAATAATAACATAATTGTGAATATACTGCAAATGCATTTAACAATATTAATATTCCGGTAAGACTTTACATCAAGGTGTCATTGTTCATGTTAGTTAATACCTTAACTAATGCTAACAAAACAATAAACATTGATTTTATTACACTGTATTTATTAATCTTTGGTAAAGTTAGTTAATAAAAATAGTTGTTCATTGTTTATTCATGTTAGTTCACCACAGTACATTAACTAATGTTAACAAACACAACTTGTGATTTTAAAAATGCATTAGTAAATGCTGTAGAAGTATTGTTCATTCTTAGTTCATGTTAACTAATGAACCTTTGTATTACAGGTGCTTAATTATTGAATTAATATTTTACTTAAACTAAGTTTTATTAGAACGTTATTAGAACTATTAGAACTAAATTCTCCTCTGCAGTTTCCTTCATGAAAATCTACTGCAGTTCTTGAATCCAGAGTTAACTGTAATATTGGTAATATTATGATTCAGGCAAAAGCCATGCTCCTCATTACCAAGGTTTTATGGTTTATATACCAACAATAAAACCCATAATAATAATAATAATAAAAACAGTCTAACATAATATCTTGCTGGTCAAGGGGTGTTGCAACTCAGATGGATGGATCACTTGTCACATAATTTTCCACTTTTAGTTTTCTGTTGATTGCTAACTCGACTGTTTCTGTAGGAATTGTGACCAGATGTCCATTAGAGCTGAGGCTGAAGAAGGTACCAGGAGTCAACTGGAAGGCTGTTTTAACTTACGATAAGAAAACAGATGAATCCGTGAATCGTTTTGCAGGTTAGTAGTGGTGCTTTGCAGTGTTTGGTTTTCTTAACTGGAATGGTTTCTTTCAGCTGGATTGAAATTATTGTTTTTACAACTGGATTTAAACCATGTTTTGTTGCAGGTCCTATTAAACCCAGCAAACTGGTGAGTGGAAAGATAGCACAGTCAGCTCCCAATGAGAAGAAAATTGAATTTGCAGATCCTTCATTAGTTGAAGAACATGTTGCAGCAGGTTAGTAAGACTGGAAAACTCTTTTCTTTTCAGTGTTACTGGTATATAATAAAAATTATCAAAATTTCAAAATGAAGTCACAATCAGTAACTGTGTATATATTTATTTTGTCTTATAAAATGCATTTGTCTTATAATCTCGGATGCTGATTTGTCAATTCAGCATTCCAATTCACCATATCACTGTGCAGAAGCCATAGCATATCAGTTTTTTTGTTTTTGTATAGCTACATTCTGGTATATGAGGTACTGTATCACTTCTGTATTAATTGTACTCTTTGTACCTGTTGTTAGTATGTTGCTAAGCTAACAATGTATAAGCAGTACACAATTATTGGGTAAAATAGTCAAACTATTCATGCTTTTAAAATACTGAATGAAATATACATTCAGTTAAAGCCTCAAACATTTAGCCTCTTCGCAATGGCTTGTCTACGATAAATTATTCTGTTTGTGTTTTACAGCCCAGAATGAGCTGGCAGGAAAAGGGGTAGGAATATGTGATGAGCTCATCACTTTAGAGATCATGTCACCAGATGTGTGTGACCTCACACTGATCGATCTGCCTGGAATTGCCCGAGTCCCGGTAGAAGGACAACCGGAGGATATTGGAAAACAGGTGGGTCATTTAATCTGATCTTGCACACCACATTTATTATCAAAGTAGTATAAGTACAGTTTTTAAACTATGTCTATGTCTTGTAGATAAAACGTCTGATCATGAAATATATTAAGAAACGTGAGACTATAAACCTGGTAGTGGTCCCTTGTAACATTGACATTGCAACAACAGAAGCCTTAAAAATGGCACAAGAAGTAGATCCTGAGGGCAAAAGAACTGTGGGTAATGAAGCAGATGATCTGCACAACATCTAATATCTCACCAAATGTCTTACAGCACGTTTGTCAGCAAATTTACTTTTTATAAAATAACTATTTATCATTCTCACAGCCATTTTGACCAAGCCAGACCTCATAGACAAGGGAACAGAGAAGAGCATTCTGGCTATTGTCCACAACAAAGTGATTCCTCTCCGCAAAGGTTACATCATGGTGAAGTGTAGAGGACAACAGCAGATCAATGATGAAATTCCTCTGGAGGCGGCAGCACAAATGGAGAGAGATTTATTCCAAAACCATGACTATTTCAGGTTACAGAAAAAAAAATTTTTATGGTTTTGCATGTATTAATTTAATTTAAAATCCTTGATTTTTTTTTTAGCCTCTAAAGTTACAAGGGTTACAGCTGTCCTGATAATAAAATGAAGAAATTTTTTTTTTTTTAAATATGGAATTAGAGAAAAGAAAAACCTTCACGTCATAAACCTTAAGGATATATGTATATATATATATATATATTTATACACACACACACATTATATATATATAATATATATATATATATATATATATATATTATACACACCACACACACACACACACACACACACACTTTACAGGTGCATTCTCAAGAAATTGATGTCGTGGAAAAGTTCATTTATTTCAGGAATTCAACTCAAATTGTGAAACTCGTTATTAAATAAATTCAATGCACACAGACTGAAGTAGTTTTTGTCTTTGGTTCTTTTAATTGTGATGATTTTGGTTCACATTAAACAAAAACCCTCCAATTCACTATCTAAACAAATTAGAATACTTCAAAAGACCAAAAAAAAAAACAGTTTTAGTGAAGTTTGGCCTTCTGGCAAAGTATGTTAATTTACTGTATACATGTACTCAATAATTGGTGGGTCCTTTTGCTTTATTACTGCCATCAGTGCGGCGTTGGCCATGGAGGTGATCAGTTTGTCGGCACTGCTGAGGTGGTATGGAAGCCCCAGGTTTCTTTGACAGTGGCCTTCAACTAATCTGCATTTTTTGGTCTCTTGTTTCACAATTTCCTCTTGACAATACCCCATAGATAATCTATGGTGAATCAGGTCTGGTGAGTTTGCTGGCCAATCAAGCACACCAACACCATGGTCATTTAACCAACTTTGGTGCTTTTGGCAGTGTGGGCAGGTGCCAAATCCTGCTGGAAAATGAATCAGCATCTTCAAAAAGCTGGTCAGCAGAAGGAAGAATGAAATGCTCCAAAATTTCTTGGTAAACGAGTGCAGTGGCGTTGGTTTTCAAAAAAACACAATGGACCAACACCAGAAAATGACATTGCAGCCCAAATCATCACAGACTGTGTAAACTTAACACTGGACTTCAAGCAACTTGGCTATGAGCTTCTCCACCCTTCCTCCATTCTCTAGGACCTTGGTTTCCAAATGAACTACAAAACTTGCTCTCATCTGGAAAAGAGGACTTTGGACCACTGGGCAACATCCCAGTTCTTCTTCTCCTTAGCCCAGATAAAACGCCTCTGACGTTGTCTGTGGTTCAAGAGTGGCTTAAAAAGAGGAATACGACAACTGTAGCCAAAATTCCTTGACACGTCTGTGTGTGGTGGCTCTAGATGCCTTGACCCCAGCCTCAGTCCATTCCTTGAAGTTCACTCAAATTCTTGAATCGATTGTGCTTGACAATCCTCATAAGGCTGCGATACTCTTGGTTGGTTGTGCATCTTTTTCCTTCCACACTTTTTCCTTCCACCTAACTTTCTGTTAACATGCTTGGATACAACACTCTGTGAACAGCCAGCTTCTTTGGCAAGGAATGTTTGTGGCTTACCCTCCTTGTAAACGGTGTCAATGGTTGTCTTCTGGACAACTGTAAGATCAGAAGTCTTCCCCATGATTGTGAAACTGAGAGACCATTTTGAAGGCTCAGGAACCTTTGCAGGTGTTTTGAGTTGATTAGATGATTGACATGTCACCATATTCTAATTAGTTGAACTTGGTGGGTTTTTGTTAAATGTGAGCCAAAATCAATACAATTAAAAGAACCAAAGACTTAAACTACTCAGTCTGTGTGCATTGAATTTATTTAATACACGCGTTTCACAATTTGAGTTGAATTACTGAACTGACATGAACTTTTCCACGACATTCTAATTTATTGAGAGCACAGGATATATAACACTACACGTATAAGACTTACATGGGCAGGGTTAGTTCAGAGTGTAAATGTTATATGGTAAAACTCCCCCAAAACCTAATGATATTGTGATTTTTTTTTAAATTATATTTGTTAAACAGTTTTTTTGTATGGTGTGGGGGTGATGTTCACTTTGGCCATTGTTTTTTTTTTCTATCACGTAAATGAACTAAAATAAGCCACCTTGCAAAAAGTGCCTTCTCTTTTTCTACTGATGCCTCTTGGAAGAGGATAAAGTGACTATTAAATGTCTTGCCATCAAACTGACTCAGGATCTTGTTGATCATATCAAAGTAAGTTTCTAAATGTCTCAAAAGTCCTAAATTTAGTGAACTGCACTTTTTGGCTGGATGAACTGGGATACTATAATTAAACTGTGTTTTGCTTATCTTTGTCAGAATTCACTGCCACCGCTCCAGCAGCAGATGCAAAAACAGCTGTGTAGTGTGAGGAGAGCACTTCATGACTGTGAGGCTGGACCTCCAGAAGACCTTGAGGGAGCTAAGGAATTCCTCATTGAAGTAGGACCTCAAGACATCAAGTCTTCTTACAGTACTTCTCAGAATTATCATTAGGGTCCAGTCTGCTGGAACCATACAAGAGCAAATGCACCAAAACATTTCTTGGACAAAATAAATTGATCACAAAATGCATATTTTGTTTAAGAAATCTGCTGCTCCTTAAAATCAATAAACTCAAAAATGTCATGTCAAAATTGTGAGTTGTAATTCAGATTGTGAGAAAAGTCAGAACTGGTTAAAACCTCACAACTCTGAGAAAGAATAGGTCTTAACTGCAAGATATAAACTTCCAATATGAGATTGCAATTATGATTTAAAATGTTGCAATTACCTTAATATCAAGTTATTTTTTTATTTTTTTTACTAGCATGGCTCATTCTGATTCATTACGTGTTCTGTGTGAACAGCCCCTGAAAATGCTCTCTGTTCAGATAATACCTCTTTCACCTTTCCAACAAGTCCTGTATAGTGATAATGTAACAGGCTCATGAAACCATACACACACACACACACATATACATTATATATATATATATATATATAAATACACACACATGCATGTATACTGAACAAAATTATAAACGCAACACGTTTTGTTTTTGCCCCAATTTTTCATGAGCTGATCTCAAAGATCTAAAACTTTTTCTATGTATACAAAAGGCCTATTTCTCTCAAATGTTGTTCTCAAATCTGTCTAAATCTGTGTTAGTGGGCACTTCTTTGCCCGAGACAATCCATCCACCTCACAGGTGTGGCATATCAAGATGCTGATTAGACAGCCATGATTATTGCACAGGTGTGCCTTAGGCTGCCCACAATAAAAGGCCACTCTAAAATGATAGCTTTATCACACAGCACAATGCCACAGAAGTCGCAAGTTTTGAGGGAGCGTGCAAATTGGCATGCTGACTGCAGGAATGTCCACCCGAGCTGTTGCCCGTGAATTGAATGTTCATTTCTCTACCATAAGCCGTCTCCAAAGGCGTTTCAGAGAATTTGGCAGTACATCCAACCGGCCTCACAACCGCAGACCACGTGTAACCACACCAGCCCAGGACCTCCACATCCAGCATCTTCACCTCCAAGATCGTCTGAGACCAGCCACCCGGACAGCTGCTGCAACAATCGGTTTGCATAACCAAAGAATTTCTGCACAAACTGTCAAAAAACCATCTCAGGGAAGCTCATCTGCATGCTAGTCATCCTCATCGGGGTCTCGACCTGAATGCAGTTCGTCGTCGTAACCGACTTGAGTGTGCAAATGCTCACATTCGATGGCGTCTGGCACTTTGGAGAGGTGTTCTTCACGGATGAATCCCGGTTTTCACTGTACAGGGCAGATGGCAGACAGCGTGTATGGCGTCGTGTGGGTGAGCGGTTTGCTGATGTCAACGTTGTGGATCGAGTGGCCCATGGTGGCGGTGGGGTTATGGTATGGGCAGGCGTATGTTATGGACAACAAACACGGGTGCATTTTATTGATGGCATTTTGAATGCACAAAGATACCGTGACGAGATCCTGAGGCCCATTGTTGTGCCATTCATCAACGACCATCACCTCATGTTGCAGCATAAAAATGCACGGCCCCATGTTGCAAGGATCTGTACACAAATCCTGGAAGCTGAAAACATCCCAGTTCTTGCATGGCCAGCATAATCACCGAACATGTCACCCATTGAGCATGTTTGGGATGCTCTGGATCGGTGTATACGACAGCGTGTTCCAGTTCCTGCCAATATCCAGCAACTTCGCACAGCCATTGAAGAGGAGTGGACCAACATTCCACAGGCCACAATCAACAACCTGATCAACTCTATGCGAAGGAGAGGTGTTGCACTGCGTGAGGCAAATGGTGGTCACACCAGATTACTGAAAACTTGGGGGGGTTTTTTTCGGACCCCCACGGACCCCCCCAATACAGTAAAACTGTACATTTTAGCGTGGCCTTTTATTGTGGCCAGCCTAAAACACACCTGTGCAATAATCATGCTGTCAAATCATTATCTTGATATGCCACACCTGTGAGGCGGATGGATTATCTCGGCCCAGGAGAAGTGCTCACTAACACAGATTTGTGAACAATTTTTGAGAGAAATAGACCTTTTGTGTACGCAGAAAAAGTCTTAGATCTTTGAGTTCAGCTCAGTTCAAAATGGGGGCAAAAACAAAAGTGTTAAGTTTATAATTTTGTTCAGTGTATATAATATACACACCCACATACATAAACACACACATAATATTATTATTTTTTTTTTTTTCTCACAGACCTTAAACGGATTCAATGAGAAAATCAAGTCTCTATTATCAGGAGAGCCGAAGAATGGGAAAAGTTTGTTTTTCCAGATTCGTGCTGAATTCAGGAAGTGGAATGATTATCTTAACAGTGCAAAGCCATCCTGTGAGTATATTTTCACATTTGAGAAGCACAAAGTTCTAAAGAAAATTAAAAGGTCACAATAAATCCATATTGTTTCCAAAAGTTAACAATTCAAAAGAGTTGAGCGAGAATTACAGAGGGAGGGAACTGCCTGGCTTCAGCAACTACATAGTTTTTGAGAAGATTCTGCAGGAACATGTGGCCAAACTTAAGGATCCAGCCATTGATTTACTCAATGCCATAAAAGGTACCATCACACATTTGTGTGTAAAGACTTTGTGGCCATTGTGGAGAGTCTCCATTATAAAACCAAAAGATTAGATCTAGAATTGAATGAGTAATAGTTT
Organism: Sinocyclocheilus anophthalmus; assembly: GCA_018155175.1. Classification (NCBI taxonomy): domain Eukaryota; kingdom Metazoa; phylum Chordata; class Actinopteri; order Cypriniformes; family Cyprinidae; genus Sinocyclocheilus; species Sinocyclocheilus anophthalmus. The sequence goes on from JADLZN010003822.1 coordinate 82,695, forward strand.
TGCATATGTGAATCGTGGCTATTTGTCATTTTGTATTTCTTCTGAAGATATCATCATTAAGCAATTCACTGACGTGGTGAGTGAGTGTTTCCAGAACTATCATGTCCTTCAAAACATCACCGAGGCAAATAATACCCTTCAATTGGTCCTCAAATATTGCAAAGATGGTTGATTTTTAGTCCAGTTTGATCAAGTTTTCTTTCCTTTGTACTTCCTTACTTGATTCTATAGGACAAAATCAACGACATTCAACTTAACCAACAAGAAAAGGCAGAGCAGAGGATCTCAGAGCAGTTTAAAATGGAAAACGGGATCTTTACACAAGATCTCATTTTCCTGAAGGTCTTGAGTGAGAAAACAAACCAGACTTTTTCAGAAAAGGAGTTACCTGTCTTTGACAAACAATGCAAGTACAGTCAAATGCTGGAGGCGTATTATGAGGTAGATCTTAGTTTTCAGTAACACAAATTGCACTGTGCTTGTGGTGTGAGGACGTAACTTCTCTAATTGTTTTCTTTCAGATCGTGGTGCAGAGATTGGCTGACCAACTGCCCTTGATGATCACCTTTTACATGTTGCAGGAGACTGCTCGGCTCCTATCTATTGACATAATGAAATTATTGGAAAAGCCAGATTTGCAGAAGCTCCTGTCTGAGGACCCTGATGTCAGCAGAAGGCGCAGCGACCTAAGAGCTCGCCAGACTCGTTTGACTCATGCTGCGAAAGCAATTAGCAATTTTTTGAATGACTAGAGGATATATCTGAAAATAAAAGATTAACATCAGATACATTAGATGTAAAGTATCTGACATCAACTGTCCAACCATCCATTTTTCACGCTTGCTCAAGCGTTGCAGGATTTGACCATTTAACCCACAACTTTCTTCAGCTTGTTAATATTTTTTATTGTTATAATATATACATCCATTAACCTGCATCTTATGCACCTATTTGATTGTTTCCAAGTAGTTCAGCAAGGCAGCACTTTGTATACAAGTCACATCTATGGGCTCAAGTAGGGCAGACACATACATTTTGTTTTCTAAATCATCAAGTATCAGTGCTTTGACTACAGTACATTATTTTTTCTTGTGATCTGTTGAAAATTAAAATCACTTTTTCCCTATTGATTGAACTGCATGCGTGTGTTTTTTCTCAGTATAATAATATTAAATGTATCTAATTAACTACTTCAGCTACTGCAAAGTTTGGCTAGATCTTTTAATAGTCTCACCAAGGCAGTGTTAACTAGCTAGATGACAGACTAGGTTTAACATAACATTTAAATATTTTTTTGGCTAATATAAAATATGCTAAAAACAAACAAACGTAATATTTTGAGGCCAGTGAAAATTATTGCAAGGCACGCAAAATACAGTTTACACTGATGCAGTGAATGCCATTCAATCAATGTACAGTTCATTGTAGTTCATGGAGTACAGTACATAAAGCAGAATACATTTTTAAATAGTAAGCTATTTATTCCCACCAACTTTAGGCTTATGAAATAAATTTGCTGAACATTTAGGGTCTTACAAAATCAGAACTTTGAGTTCTTATCCTTCCCACCACCAAAGATCAAAACTAAAGGGCCCTATTGTAACTGACTAAGCGCATGGACTGAAGCGCATAAGCAGAGGGTACGCGAGTTGTGGATCCGCCTATAGGTGAATATTACTAACGCGCCCTTTAAATAAATAAAAACAATACTGCAATATTGACTTTAGAATCCAGCAGGGCATGGTTTGGTTTTTTTTAGGTGGTGTGTTTGGGTCAATGATTTGCAATTATTTCAGTGGCCCGAAATAGCAACACGGCCAACAATGCGCCTGAACACACCTGTTTTTCAGATTAGCCAACCAATGGACGAACAGATGGGTGTGAAAGTGCATTGCTATTTAAAAAACGTGGGGATGCTGAAAATGATACTGGCGGGCTGAAAACTAGCAAAAAACTCTTGCGTAGCACCTGGTGTATTAGCACACCCATGGACGAACAAGATGGGTGTAAGTGTATAGCAAAAAACTCTTGCGTAGCACCTGGTGTATGTTAGGGCCCATACATAGGCTTGGAAGTCCAAAGGATAAATCGGAATTAATATGCTTCTGTGAGTCCATGTAATGCAAGTGAATGGTTGACAAAAGTTGACATTTTAAAAACCACACAAAAATAACACTACAGTAACCCATACGACTGCAGTGGATGAATCAGAATCTTCAAAAGTGAAATAATAGGTGTAGCAAATCAGCTCACGGGGAAATATGAATAATTAACCATAAATAATTATGATTAATTATTAATATTTTAGAACCACTGTAGATATTTAGCTGACCACTAAGGGTCAACCGTCTTGTCAATTCTAAAAACGTTAATTTACTGGTTAAGGGAAATAACTTCCTTACAGTACAATTCTACACAGAGCCTGTAGCATAAATCTGCATGATTAGGGACTCCAGTTATGAGCAAATAATGAACAACGTCAAGTGTGATACAAGTAAGACTTTATTAACTACATAAACACTTAAACAAGTCTAACATACACATACACATGCACACACACACATACAGTTGGTATAGGAAAATGAGTTAAAGTTTAAGCAGTAAAAAGGAGAGAAATAATGAAGTTATGGAACCATTTGATATTCAGCAGATTTACAGGCTGAAGGAAACATCAGATTCTTAGTTCAAACTGATTCCTAATGTATCAATTAATAAAACTAAGTTTGATACTTGCAGGACTGGTTGTCTGACCGAGATTCCTGGTGCAATTTATGAAGGCCCAGGGATCTTTGCGAAGGTGGTGATGGAAAAGAACCAGTTTGAGGCGATTATCTTGGTGAATGGAAAGCGAGGCCCTGAGGGACCTGGCAACAACACTTAGGGTGTCCGGGAGTGTTGTAGCTCACATTTTTCTTCTCAGAATTCAACCAAACCGCACCGACTGGGGCGGGTCCCTGGTGCCGGGCTTTTAAGGTTGGAGAAGATCTCCGCCTTTCAAGATGGGCTTGTCCACTGAGAAAGGCTGAAATCCCAAGTGAGAGTTTGGAAATACTGGGGAGTTTTAAGACCCTTTGTCTGAGAGCATGGTAATTTGAATATGGAACTCGAATCAAAATTACTAAATATTCTTAGAACACTGTAGATTATGTGGTAACATTAGGCAATATATTACTCTCCTTTAGATCATCAGATAATGAATTCCTATATACTAAACATGGTAGGATTACATATAGGTAAGATTACATTAACGAGTGGTTCTATCATAAGCCTGCTTAAAACAGTATAAAATATCAAAGACAACATACACAATGACCTGAAGGATATGTGTGTTCATTCAAAGAAAGGTTTTCCTATGAGACGAGTCAATTTTTACTGGCATTGTGTTCTCTTCTATGGAAAAGCTAGTTGATTTTCTCTTCTCACATTCCTTGGGGCCATAAAAGACAGTAATATCGCATTGGTTGACGGGGGGACCGGGGGGGGGGGGGCTGGTGCGTTTCGCAGACCTCCTGGCACCAGTTTATTGGGTGAGGGGACTGTGGCGATTTGTTAATCTAATGAAGAACTTATTTGTTAAATCAAATGAAAAATTGTGTTTGATTGGTCCAGACGCTACATAGGTGTTTCAGAAAAATACTAATATTGTAAACTTTAACTATATAACTTTGCTTCCCACTGTCCATCCATGCTGCATCAGCACATTGTGAAGTCAAGTGAAGTCACCATTACTTATATAGCACTTTTTACAATGCAGATTGTGTCAAAGCAGCTTTACAGTATTAAACAGGGAAATAGTGTGTCAAAATAGTGTGCCATTCTCCTCTGGCCAGAAAAAACCAGCAGCTTATTTCTAGGTTGCAGCAAAGTCAGATTGTGCAGAGGAGTCATCTGGTTCGCGTGGTCTTGTCCTGATGGCCATCTAGGTGACAAGGTCTTTACTGGGGATCTGTCTCTGGGTCTAGACTAGATGAGCTTCACCTGTGCTGAATTGGTTGATTATCTGATCATGCTTGTTGTTAAAACATCGGCTGCGTCCGAAACCACCTACTCAATGAGTAGGTACTTAATTTCATTAAGTACTTACATAACGAGCGCTAAAAGAGTAGGTACTCCACAGCCAAATCTCGTTAAGTATGAATGAGATCCGGACTTCATCCGCCATGTTGACGTTATCATGTGATCTACGACGTTACAAGTGCAACAACTTAAAAGATACGAGCGACAGGTTTAATTGATCTCTGTAAATATTTTGATGTTTATGAAATGTCCTCAGTCTTGTTGAAGAAACAGCTGCCCTTTTATTGTGATTGTAGTATAACCAATACATTTTGGGTCGATTTAAATTTTTATATATTTAACCCTACTAATATGACCCACAGTTTAATCCTTAAATATATTATTTTTCCTTACGATAACCCAAAATTGTTATCTCTTGAATATATATATATTTTGTGCAATATCTTTCATCCACAAACAAAACCGGCTTAAATCTCCTTTGTTTTCCTCTTTTTCTTGTTGAATTTAACTCTCGTTTCATCCCTCCGGCTTATAAACAACAACAAATGCAATATTTTGATGCATTGATTATATGAATATTATGATTAAAGATATTTAACCTTGTCATTGTGCCTCTTTTTCTGTGTATATAATCTCATACTATGATTTATGCAAACCCATTATATTTATGTTTGTCATTATGATTGTTCATTGTTAAAGATACAACCATCTTTCCCTGAGCTTGTATGTAATTATAAGTTCTGCAGTAATAATAAAAATAGAACATAAGAGGAGCAGGTGCACCTCACAGCATCAGTAACTCCACAACCCTACCTAGTACAGTTTTCCTCAGCGTTTGCAATATTTGTAATATCTGCACAAAGGAGACGTCGATCAGCTGCTAGAAGATCTCGCCTTTGGAGAAGACTGTTAATTTTAAACTCGAAAAATGTAAGTATTACTACTTAAAAATTAAGATTACCCCAGAATGCATTGCTAGCCCACCCCAACACTTATGAACAATAATAATGATAAATGCTGACCAATAATTTTATATATATATAGTAAAACGAAGCAAAATGTAATTTGTTTTGTCATATGCCATAGCTATGCATGAATACACACTAGACAAACGCAGCCAAGGTGAATACATCTCAATTTTCAGTCAAGTTATCAATGCACAAGTTAATGAAACAATTATATTTTATTTACTGACAACAGGAAACATGAATAAATGAGTAAAAGAATAAATAAAAGTAACCATGACAATAAATAAATATCATTGTCACATGAAAAGTCATCGACACATGAAACAAAGCTTTATTCAAACATTGTTCTAACAAACATGTATTTACAGACGGTGAGCCCACATCTACTGCATCTCAACACAGCTGAGACAGTTCTGCAGCTTTATTCTGATGAAGACCACCGTGTCCACCTTCACCTGTCTCTGCCGTCCATCACGACCCTCACTGCTGCAGTCAGACTGAATCTGATCATGGATGAGAAAGGGGCATCGAGGCTATCTTTGTCTGAGTGCACAGAGAGGATGAGGCCCCCCGTACCACACAATCTTGAAGCAAGAGCAGGAGAACATGTGCGGGACAATCTGGCTGCTGCGGTGTCTGCTCCAAACATTTGTGTGCCTGCTCTCCATGAGCACGACTACATTTACACAGAGTAAAACATTTTACAATTAATGTTGTCAGCATTTCATTTTATATGTTTACAATTACATGCTAATTTTGTCATAGCTTCATTACTTTAGTGTTGTAGTGGGCTAAAGCACTGCACTGGCAAGCAAAAGGTTACTGGTTCGATCTCTGCAGCTGTCACCACCGGTGTGTCTTTCAGAAAGGCTCTTTACTCCAGGTGGTTGCTGGGGGATTGGGGTCCCTGTAATAAGAGCACTGTAAGTCACTTCGGATAAAAGTGTCTGATATATGTAAATGTGATTTTTGTAAATCCTTTTTTTGTGTCTTGGGCACAAACGCTCAATAAAGCTGCTTATTTCTTAAAGTCTTTTCTTCAAGGTACTACTTATTCTTTTTGGGGGGTTTAAAGGGTTAGTTTAAATTCAGTCGTTATTTAATCGCCTCCACACTGTTCAATCCTTGGGGTATTTTATTTTGTCCTGAACACAAAAGGTGATTTTGGTCAAGTTTGTCCGGCTGGTTTCTGTTCATACGATATCAGTCGATGGGAGCCTGACTTTCAGAAGCTTCATTACATTATTTGATGATGCTTTTGAAGCTTATGAAACTCGGGCTCCATTGATGTTGTATGAGCAAGCCAGCAGGACAAACTTGACCAAACTCACATCCTCAATGTCTTTTGGTCTTTCTCTAGATGTTCTCGCTGGCTCTGGGGTCACTGAGGATGAAGAGACCACAGCAGCACCTGGTCAGTGGGAGGACAGTAAGAGTGTGCGTGACGGAGCCAGCGACTCATCCATGGCACTGGACCATTTCCAGGATGCTGCTGTGGACTCCTCCATCCTCACTGCTCACACCAGTCTGCAGACATTTCAGATCCTACAAAGATGCACAAACATAATACAAAAGCAGTCATTTTAACAGCACAATGTCATTTGATTTCTGTATTAGAAGTAACAGAATGATCTTACTTTATATTTTTGTTTCAGGTTTTCCCACAAATGCCGACGTCACCTTTCCTTGCAGGTCCTGCTCCACAAAAGCTCTGCAGCAAATGCACAGGAATCAAGAATCAGAAAAGTGCTGTGATAACTCTGTTTGAAATTACAATAATTAAAATAAACCTCAACTTAAGATTTAAACAGATGTTTTATTCATTTCTGTAGTATATTCACTCAAAGCCTTCGATGGCAGCATTCCGCTTTCTGCTGAAGAGGGCTTCATTAGCCGCTCTCGTCTGCGCCGGATAAGCAGACGTGTGTCTCATCTGTCCCTGTAAAGCTACCTCTGAGAATTGTCTGCTCAAAAGTGTTAAGTAGTGTTAAGTAGCTTTTTATCCAACACAAATGTTCCTCAGTTTTTCAACAGTACTAATGGACAAATAAAATAGATTACTTATATTTAGTTACTTTATGGAAATGTATTTACTTACATTCATCTATTGCAAACAGTGCTGACAACAGCGAATAACACATATACATCACTCAGATGTCTACTTCATGTCTAGGACCTATTAGACATACTTCTATGAAATTCATATCGAAGATTTTCCTACCAGATATTAAATAGACATTTAGTAATCGCATTTAAGATGTATATGGTTTAAAATGTATGTAAATCTACTTTGGAGATGTACGTGTGCTTCCTGGAGCCCCTCTGTTAGCTATATATAATAAAACATGTTTATACAGCAACATCAACTATACTATACCATTCAGCATCTTTACACTTTCAACAATTTGCTCTAAAGTAGTTCAACAGATGCAAATTTAAAATAAGGAACCGTGTTTTTGGTTTGTAATGCGTACATTTGTAAACACCCTCATCCAAATTTCCCTCTTCCTCTTCATGATGTATCCTCTCGCGTGGCCTCCTGGGATAGAAAAGTGTCCATCAGCGAGCACTCAAGAAGCTGGGTAGAAGCAGTAGGACATCCGGGAACTTCTCGACTACTCTTTTATGAATACTGAGGTTTCGGACATACTTATTCGCTCGCCTGCTGCTTTTCGCCTACTATATAGTAGAGAAGTAGGCGGTTTCGGACGGATCGGTGTGTAAATGTTGTCTGGTGTTTCTCTGCAGAATCGACAGAAGAAGCCTCTGTGGAGCAGCTGGTTTTTAGCATGTGTTTGCTCCTCACCAGCAACACAAAAATATTGTCGGAGCCTCACTAGATTTTTTTTTTAAACTGCTCCTGTTTTGTCTGAAACAGCAGCGTTTATCCAGTCATCTCTCTGCCATTGTAAGAAGAGTGTGTGTGTGTGTGTGTGTGTGTTTGCAGAGTCCATTAAAGTCACCTTGGTGTTGTTTTCTTAATTTGCAGATCAACAGCATAAGTAGCATTTTAACAGAAAATTTTTCTTTCAAAAATGAAATCCATTTAAACAAAATTGATTGGTAAGTTAATGGCTACAGAAACATCAGTCTTTTCGTGCGTTTCTTCATATAAAGAATTTATGTATTTTGAGTCTGTCTTTCCAATCTTTGTTTTTCTGTTGTGTAAAACGTGTTCAGATTTGAGCTGGTGAAGGCATTTTGGAAGACGATGACGCAGACTGCCATATTGGGAAAGCTACAACAGTTCTGTGAAGCCTCCAACCGTTACGGTGCACAAACAGCATCGCCCTCGAGACCAAGGTACAGCTGCTCAATTCAAATCAAAGGCAGCCCTGTTTATACACTTTAAACCTCATGCTGCTTCTGCTTGTTGTATTTCTCAAATATAATACTAAAGTGTTTCTCATACTTAATTTGAGCTGCTAGTGGAGGGAAGCAGAGGCTCATATGATCACCTGACTCACCACCAGCTGCTTGCTTTAATTCTGGAGAAACATGCAAAAGAGAAGATCAATTTCAGAACTACATAGACAATATTCTGGTACACGTCATGGAGCAAATGCATGAGCTGCTGGAGGTCCTCCCTATAAGAGTGTTGTGTTTTAAATAAATGGTATTTTAAAGAATTTTTAGGATTTTTAAAGAATCAGTCGTGTAACCCTTTTATCTGCATATTTTATCACTGGAAAAAAATATATATATATTCTCAGTTTTACGTCACCAGCAAAGTATTTGCTGAATCTTCATTAGATCTGGAGGATCTGCTGTGACTCACTGCTTTCTCGGTCTTGCTCTCTGTCAGATTCACAGTACAGGTCTGTATTACGAAGGATGAGTTTTTGGAGATCTGGACACAGCCAGAAATAAGACACATGAGCAGTTACATGTGCCCTACCTGTTCAAAAAAACTAAATAAAACATGCGTAGAAGAAACTGTTTATCAAAGTTTGCCCTTTTCTTTCCCCAGGTCTCCCCTCCTGAGTTTTTTATATCAATGGATTTTTACATTTTTACACTGTTTTAACCCAAAGAAGACCAAATCCCCACGGCACCCAGCGAACATGGTCCAGTCCCATTGAATGTGAATTTTTAACAATGTAGTAATTTAATATTATAATAAATGTAATGCAGTGATGATAATAAATGTTTGTCAAGTCTGTCTGGTTCTGGTCTAATATTAGCTTAGAGCTCAAAACTAGATTTATAATCTAATGTTTACTTTTGTTTGATCTATTTTTGGAACTTTGTGAAGCATGATTCTACTTTAGATTTATTCAGTGAGATATGTTCACGTTCTAAAAGAAGGGTTTTATTTTTTTTTTCCAAAATGTGATGTAAATGTATTAAAAAATTTTTTTTTTTAGATGCACAAAATGGCCAAACATACATTAGTATAAAATATATTCAAGCAAATATTATTTGGCCCTCTTTTTTTTCCAATCTCTAGGCTGAACCAGAGGCTGCGTCTATACTGCGCCTACTATATGATAGGCAAAAAGCAGTAGGCGAGCAACTAAGTATGTTTGGTTCCTCAGTATTCATAAAAATAGGCAACAATTGTAATAATTCTCACGAGATTCGGACGCATGTATACTTAATTTGTGTTCAAATATGCCTACTTACTATATAGTAGGGGGGAAAAAAGAGAAAAAAAAAAGTATGTGAACAAAGTAGTACGTTGGAAACCTCAGTATTCATAAAAGAGTAGGCGATAAATCCCTTGGATGTCCTACTGCTTCAGCCCAGATTCTGATGTGTGCATTGATGGACACTTTTCTATCGGGAGAAGATACGTCATCATCGACCGTGACGGAGAACAGCGACGAGGGTGTTTACAAATATGAGTATTACAAACCAAAAACACAGTTCCTTGTGTTAAAATCGTATTTGTTGAGCTACTGTACAGTAGAGTAAACTGTTCAATTGTTGAAGGTGTAAGACATTAGACAGTACAGTATATTTGTGATTTTGCTGTAAAAGCATGTTTTATATGTATAGTGAACAGCAGAGCTCCAGTAAGCACACGTATGTCTCCAAAGTGCATTTACACAGACATTTAGTAATCATCTTTAAGATGTATATAGTTTTCAACATCTGACAGGAAAATGTTCTAAAAGAAATGCAGATAAGCACATCACAGCATGAACAGACATCTGAGTGAGAGATGTAGAATGCACGGTCAACACTGCTTTAGATGAATGTAGAGGATGTAAATAAACAAATCTACATGAAGTAACTAAATATGAGTCATCTATTTTATTTGTCCATTACTGTTGATAAATTGAGTAGCATTTATGTTGGATAAAAAGCGAGCTAACACCACATTTCAATTTAATATTGATCACATAAATCACAGAGGTAACTTGACTCTTGTTTGGATGTTACAGGAACAGCTGAGACACACGTTTCTTTTCTGTCTGAGCTTGATGACAAAATCTCATCTTGCGTTGTCAAGACAAATGTGTATTTAGAATACATATTTGAACCGACTGTAAAAAAGTAGGCTATATAAAACAAAAATGTATAATGCATATAAATACGCATTGGCTTTGCATGACTAAACCTATGCCTGACCCACCTATAGGCCAATTAAAACCCTGTATTACCCAACAGTACCCACTTCTTTAACCATCTTCGTCCACATTTATTTTTCACACTTGGATTTATTTTTACATTGTGATTTATTTGATAAATATTCTTAATCTACAAAATTCCTCGTATGTTATAAGCTATGCATAAACAACTGCCTTTTGGTAAATTTAGCTGGAGAACTGGATTGTTGCCAGCAGAACGTAAGAGGTTACTGAAAGCCTATTGGACAAAAACATTTTCAGTTTAGCCAGTTCAAACGCTTGCCAGCTGGAACCTTTAAATCAAGAACATCGCCTGCTTCTGCCGATTCAGTTTAAATATGGATAGCAAACAGTGGTTGACAAAAGACAGAAGAAATAGGTGACACTCAGTGGATATACACACAATGCGTCACCGATTAAAATATCAAGAAGAAACTTGAAATTCTTCAATGCTGTCTTACAAACTGCGCAGTAAGAATTTCATGATGCAGTTATCTTCACTATGGCAGCAGCAAAGGAGACTGATATAAAGCTGTACGTGTACCTGAGGGGACGAGGAAGGCTTTAGTTTTATTCAACTGAACCAGAATCTTTGTTTCTCAATTATCTGCCTTAGCCAATCAGTTTTGCACCGGTTTAGTTTTTCACTCCTGATTTTACCGTACTAGTCATGTTTTTTTAATTGTATAATATAAAACTAAACCTTTAATGTATGAAGAGATCACAAAGCGCTTTATTATTATTACTGATGTGTTCATATCAGTGTAGTGCACCTCAAAAGGTTGTAAAACATCTAAAGATGTTTCTGGGGTTGCGACTCATTTGCAATCTAATGAGTTTTTGAGGGGTCTGGCATTTTGAACTGGTGGTGTGTCAGCTAAAGTTCAGTGGGTCAAACAGTTAATACAAATGTTCAGTGATCAAAGATATATTGGGTCTGTTTTATAACATGCACCTGCATGTGTATCCTGGTTAACTTTGTCAAAAGTTTAGGCAAAAGTTGAGTGCGTGGGGTCAAACGATGTGCATTGAATCTTTTTTATGACACATCTGGAGAATTTACGCAAACATCTGACAGAGTGTTAGGAGAATGTAATTTCCGATGTTCAGGATGAGAATATAGATAAAGACAATGACAAGAAGGTCAAATACATAGATGGGCCCAAAGGTGGTTGTTTTAACAAAAGCGTACCATGGTGTAGGGAAATGGTATTTAATTTTAGTTAAATTTGTCATACCTTTATTTAGGAATAACAATTGATCAATGTCAAACTTGTACGCATAGACCATCAGGATGAAAGGTAGTCTATGGGTTGTATCATACGGTGTAATAAAACATAAAAAGAAAGGGTTCCTCTGTGGTTTTTCAGGTTTAAAACCCCACAGCGTTCAGATACGCATAGATATGACTATATCTACCCAAGATGAAAGCCTATGTCTGCGCACAAGGACACGGAATAAAGACCAGACGGCAATATCAGAGCAATTAAGTTGTAAAAGAAAAAATACAAATGTAAAGATGTTTATTCTGGTGGTGTAACATCTCCCGTTGTGTTAAGTAAACTGATGTGTGGTTAACTCCGCCTGATGAATTTGTAAGGGATTTCGGTGAAATTTATAACAAACTCAGAATATGAATAAAATATGGTAGACGTATGTAGGCGATAATAAGAGATAAATATAAAATACATTCAGAGTTTTTGTTTATAACGAACCTGGGTTGCAAATCTATATCAGACCGTTAGGTAGGTTATGGTAAATAGATACAAAACTGGTATTTAAAATGTAAAATAATAAAAGTATCCATTCATGTAATCATATTATGTATGAATGATCGTGTTATTTATAGAATACTTATCATTGTTTAAACGTACATTTCACAATATTTAACCGTACTACTTCGTAAATTAACCGGTTAACCTGCTTCCCCCATTTTGGGACCCACAGCTGAAAATGTCCTACCTAACTTAAAATGGTAACAGTTCCTGACAACAGTGTGCTACACATACAATTTAGGTATATTTGAAAAGACGACGCTTTAGGCTTTACTGTCCATCATCCACAGTTGATAATGCTCAAAAAGATAAAACGTTATAGACACTGAAGTGACTTGAAAAAAATTGTACGACACTGAATTTTTTTAAAATTTCATATACAAATACATGAAATCAGTCATAGAGCAATCCAGAAAAGTAATGGGTTGAAAGTCACATGTCTCATGAGATTACATTTCAAATTTGAAGAAGATACCATGCAAAATGAAATTCCTGCAGCCATTTTTCTGAGGCTATTTCTAGTCCCCCCACCCCGTTTGAGGAAAAATAGCCACCAAATGTAAGGGTTCTACAAACTATTTTAGTCATTATACATACCACTGCATAGTTTTTAAATTATAAAACAATAGACAGAATCTTAACCATCGTATAGGTGATTTATTTGAGCACTAAAGAATAATTTTGAGTAATAAAAACAAAAAAAGAAGACAGAAAAAAGAAAAGAAAAAGAAATAGCGCCAGAATTCAAATAAACAAGATTCCGCGTATCTGACTTTTTTTTAGTGGATGGACTCATTCTATTTGTGACACTGTATGCTACAAAACCATGTTTTTTTTTACTACCAAAGACAGTTTTTTGAGCGCAAGTTATTCCATAAACGGTGAACATTTTATAATAACGTTCAGTTGCTAAGTCCTTTTATACAGTGATTGATTTAATATGAACTAATCATTTACAAACAATACTTTAGTCACAAATGATTAAGTATAGTATACACAAATCTGTCCGTAAGTTAATCTTTAAAAAAAATAGCAGAATCATGAATTAATCAAACGATCCTAGTAAATGTTTATAAGTTACTAGTTAATTTTATGAATCACTGAAAGGGTCAAAATTGTACTCTTCGCTGTCCCAGCATTAAAACTACTCCATGTGTCAGAATACATCTGTCTAACCCTATTTTAACTAAGGCCTAGTCCTGGGCTTCAGTAAGCTATCCCATTTGTGTGAAACCGCGCATGCGTATTTTAAAGCGGTGGACTTGAGTGGAGGGTCAAACCGGTTCACGTTATCACTAGATCCCACACACTCCACACAGAACACAAGTCCGTGCTGATGAGAGAAAGGATTTAACACAACCCACTGGAATCCCCACATTTATGCAGTGTTCAGACATTTCTATGGTATGTACACTAATATTATGTCAAATGTGTCTGTGTATGTGTGTGTGTGTGTGTTTATAAACAATAGTACTTTATATTTAAAGGAAAATGATATTACTGATAAGATTTTTAATATTAGCTTGCACACAAAGCTAATCTCAAGGTCAAACAAATAGCCTTACTGAAAGATAGACTGCCAATTAAGCATATTTGTAGAGCATATTTTTTTAATAAATTAACTATATTTAAAGATGGGCTTAAATTGTACAGTGCCACAAAACACATGCAAACTATAGCCAACACAAGCTAATCTTGAATGGAAAAAAAATAAATAAACATTTCTTAATGTGGGCACAATGAAAATGACTATGATGCATAGTCCACAGTATATTTAAGTTCCATGCATGTTTTGTGTGAACACATCTTACGTTTTTAAAAGGAAAACATCGTCTTGTTTCACCATTACGCACTGTGGTACCACTTAAGCCCACCTTATGTGTTTTTAAGCCTATTTTATATTTTTCAATGAGGAATCCCTCGAATTACGAACATTGATACATTTTCTGATTTTAATAACAGTTGTGTGCTTTTACCTTACTAACCTTTTACCTAAACTTACTTTACAGAGAGGCCTACAAATTACACACTGTTTAGCATGTTATATTATGAATGTCTGCTAATGTGAATTTCAAGCGAGAAAATTACAAAAAAAGGAAAAGAAAATAAGTAACTGTCCAAAATCATAAAGGCATTTCGCCTTTACCATGAGGGCACAGTAAAACACTTGTCTATACTAGCAAACCATTTTGTAGTGGACAAAGTCTTTGAGGGAGAGAGTGTGAAGGCCAAGATCAGAGTTGATGCTCATCAGGTTGAATGTTATTGGTACCGGTGATGAGCGATATAGCAAACATTAGTAAAATGATGTTTGTTTTTTTTAAATACTTCTCTCACTGAATAAATTTAATGTGCATGCATATATTTTAATTTAAGATAAATCATGTACTGTAATAAAAGAGGATTTCGTCGAGTGAGTTGCTGATATTATGCACATGTGTTTGTATCACTGAGGAATTGAACGAGCCTGATGCGCAATGCAGGGGCCTGTACCATGAAGCCGGATTAGCTGGCTAGCCAGGTAAGATTCAGTTTAGTTCACACCAATCCTGGGTTTTAGGTACCATGAAAATGGCTTGGCTTTTAGCAGTGTTCATCGCCATATAACTTCGCTCCACAGCTAACCCGCTCCGGGGCAGGTTATGTTCTAGTTTAGAGATCGCAAACTGAAATTTGACCAATCAGCTTCAAGAAAAGTGACATATCTGATGCACTAAAGCCACTCCCCCAGTTTCTCTTGCTCCAATAAGCCTACATTTGGGGGGGGGTTAAAAAAAAAAACATTTTTTAAAGAAAATCATCCTTGCTTTTTAGTGAATGATGGATTTATTATAATTATTAATTTATATATTATTATAGCCCTTAAATCCATTACACAAGCCCATACTTAATAAGATTATAATTGCTTTATTTAATACGAAAATATATACATATAATATAAATATTGCTTTAAAATGAATAGATAAAGCTGTAAACATGACTATACATTTGAGTTTAGATTGTTGATTCTTTTTATAATAACCGATATATACATATCTATCATCAACTATTAAATAAGTTGAACTTAAACTTACTTCACATGTTTCACTTGCACTGACATGGCAAGATGTTTTCTTCTAGTTGTCCTCTTTCACTGACAGCTCTTTCCACCTTGCTGTGTAAATGTATTTAAATTGATATTTTTCAATCGTTTAGTCTATGGCAGTACATTGCGAGAAGTGAATCACAGTTAAAAGGCATGTGATTGGCTGTTCATTACTGATGTCATGCTTTCAAGTGCACGCGCTTGATTAACTCAGGATCAAAGCCTGAGTTGACGGAGAAAGTTGATGGTCAGCATCATGGTACCAACAAAGCCGGATTGGATTGGTTTGGTTTTGTCAACTCAATTCTAATCCTGTATCCTGAGTTTGTTCAGCCACTATCATGATACAGGCCCCAGGTTTCTTCAATAGCAAACAAAACATGCTGGAAATATTCTTATGACTAGTTTTATTAAATATGTCTATATTTATATTAAGACATGGACAAAAAACCTTATTTTGGTTTATTGTGCATGCAGATCATATTTTAGGTTGTTGAGCTAAATCAAATGATTTTATAAGTCATGTTTAGACTTTTTCCTTTCCAAATATATTAGACATGTAGAAAATAATTTGTTTGTGCATAAATGTGTGCTGTAGGTTTGAAACGTATCCAAGATGTAGGCTACTCAGTATTGGTCAGTCTTATGCAGAGCCTGGCATGATTGTGACAGCACTGATCTATATCAATTCTCCATTATTTGTTTTTATGAAAAACCTCATTATTTTCAGAAAAGATTGTTTTAACGACAATGTTTTATTGTCACAAATGCATATATCTTTTAAATGACACACTCTCTCGTTAAGACATTTTTAGTAAAAAAAAAAAAAAAAAAATGTTGTGTAAGAGGCGCTACACAACTAAATGTGTTGAAATTATGATCATTTCTCAGGCTGAAGATCAGCGGGGGGCAGCTGTTGAGAGTGTAAGTGCAGGGATGGCTCTGTTCACAGTCAACTCCGCACTGATTTAATTATTACTCGTGAAAATCACATCGTTGTTCTTCAAGCTTTGCGTAGTGTGTGTGTGTGTGTGTGTGTGTGTTTATGTGAGTCTACACTCATAAAATGTCAGAGATGTGTTTTTACTGGAAACAAATCATACTACAGTACTTTGTGTAAGAATTTGCAAATATATTATAGGTTCATAGATGTTTTTATTAAATCATCAGGGAAAATACAGTTTAAGATGGTGTTAATTTGAAAAACATGTATGAGAGACTTTGTTAGAAAGTTTGTTGGTTTGTAAGTAATGCAATAATAAAATCACAATTAACTTTGCAAAGTCATACTTTAGTATTAATTGTAATAAGCACTTTAAACCATCCACTGTCTACAGTTTCTACAACAATAATCCCAGTTGTCTTCTCTATCTGTGTAGCACCACAGGTAATCTTTACCATGGTAGCCACAGGGGTGATTATGCCTGCAGGTTTGGTCATTAACAGTTGAGTAGCAATCATCAGAAGTACAGCACTTGTCATAATTGCCTTTATCATCTGTGTAGCACCATGGATGTCTGTAACCATATTTTGCACAGGCGTGGTTGCTGCGGCAGTACGTCCCCTTTTTAGTCTTGCTGTACTTCAGCGGAGGACTGCAGTAGTCCCAGCTGTTAGAGGTCCAGCACCAGTAGTAGTCCTTACCATATGTGGCGCAGGGGTAATCATCCAAGCACCTCTTTCCATTAACTGTGATGAGTGAGTACTGGGGTGAGCACCATTCCAGTGTCTGGCCTGAGTAACACCAATAGCTACTTAATTTGTCTATGAAGCAGGGAGAGGAGCAGCAGGGCTTGGTTTCACCTCCTGTGTTGCATTGACAGCTGTCATCAGATTCTGTGACGCTTGAGCAGCGTGAGCCGTCAGCTGCAGTCTTCTGCTTCTCTGGGACCAGCTGGCATTCAACAGCATCTAGCCCCACGGATACCTCCCTTTTTCTGCGCTCATCATCCATTTTCCTCACTTGTGGCTTGGCGTACGTTATAAGACAAGTACTTCCAGTAAAAACATTCACGTCCTCTGCCACTTTGTAGTAAGTGCTCATGCTGTCAAAGGCTATCTTTCCTGTATTCTCATTCACCTTGACTTTTTTTTCAGGTGTGCCGTCACTGCTAAAGGTCCTCTTCACCGCGAGATATGTGTCTCGCATGCCTGAGCTCATTTGGTCTGCTTTGTTCACTTGTAGATTAATTAATTTCTGAAATGCCTCCATAACCTTGTTTAATTTATTATTGTCACCAAAACAATCATCAGCAAAAATCTTAATTGACTGAGGAGTCCTTGAGAGCTCACTGTAGAGTCTGCTGAGTTGATCATTCAGGTCTGAGACACTCATCAGGCGTATGTCAGGCTCTTCCTGCTGGTTTCTCCCAATAAAGCCAAAGGATAAGGACTTACTGTCATTACGGTAGCGTTTATAACAGACAGCCGTCCAGATGTGAGAGGGCACCGACACCCTTTCTGGGTCTTTAAAGGTTTCCCTCTGTGGTATACGTACATTAGGATCAGGTACTGTACCTGTGACAATGAAAGCTGTTGACTCAAAATCCCTGAGAAGCTTCTTTATTAAATAACCCCTCAGCATGCTCTCCCAGTTCCTCCAGTGTTTCCGGTTGAAACGCTCTTTCATAGGTGCAGCGTTGGTCAGTGTGAATGTCGCTTTACGGCCGTCTCCGCATTGGAAGCAGCTGGGGTTCAGGTGTCCACGATCATATCCCGTGCCACTGTAGTAACTGCTGATGGCTTGATTTTCTTTATAAAGGTTGAGAGTAACTTGATCCTCACGGACCATATGATCAATTTGGGATCGAGGATGGGAAATCTGCAGAAGAAATATTATGTTATATGGTCATTTGATATTTTATTGCTTGTAGGAAAATACTTTTGGGGGTGTTTTTCCTTCTAAATTTCATACATAGGAGGAAAGACTCTCTTACTGTCTACATTGTCTTTTAGTGGACATTTTTAATGTTTACTGTACAATTATGGTAAAACAATGTTCAATAAAGTACCATCCAATTCAATTTTAATTGAATGGGGTTTTTATGTATTTTTCCTACGGTTTGTAATGACAAAACATATATACACACACACAGTATATATATATATATATATATTTTTTTATGTGGCCAAGTATGGTGACCCATACTCGGGAATTAGTGCAGTGAACACACACACACACACACACCGTGAACACACACCTGGAGCAGAGGGCAGCCATTAATGAAGACCAATAGTTTAATGAACTGATCTGCTTCTTATAGAATGCTGAGCTTCAACTGCGAAAGAAAGTCTTTTGTATTAAGCTCATAGTCACCTGTGGCTCGAGGCTCCAGTCTTTTGTCCTTCCATGGCTGCTTGAGCATTTAGGGTCCAATTTGTAGGCGCTGTAGAGAGGGATCTTGTGATGAACAGAGTACAGACTAGCATAATAAAAACCTCTATTTTCCAGCTTCTGACAGATTTTCTCAGCATTCTGGTCCATTCCACTTGGTTCTGTGCCTAGGTAGAAAAACGCATCACACTCGTTAAAGCTATGGACCACTTTTGCCTGAGCACTGAATGCTCTCAGCACGACACAGGTGATCAGACCCAGAACAATCATGGTGTCAAGCTGCTCCTGTGTTATAGAGCAGAGACCGCAGAAGCTCCGCAGCTTTAAACAGTCACAGTCAGTGATGCTGTTGTGGGAGTGACTGAAACTAACTAATGAGGAGAAATGAGGAATGTGATGGGACCCTTCTTCATCATGGTTACGGGACTAATTTTAGAGCTGTCACATGTACAGAAACATGGATTTAAAATAAAACATTTAGAGGAATATACTAATGTTGCTCAATAGTATGAATGCAGTGTTTGCAGTTTCCACTTCAGTTTTCTGATACATGTTGGTTCACTTCTGCATTTGGAGCAGGGTTTGTTTTTTGAAAGCATCTGTTTTTCCTCTCACTCAGGCTCTGTCTACATTAGTCTGGATGCATTTGAAAATGGCATTTATTTTAAAACGCTCTCCGTCCACATTAGCATTTTCAAACATTTTCCAAAAGCTTCTCATCCACATTAAAACATCGTAAAATGTTAAACTGTGTATAACCTCACTGAGATGATACAGACGAAATAGACATATGTTTACATGCAATACTTCTGGCAGGATCATTTTATTTGCGAAAATATCTCATCATTCACTGATGCATCTCGCACTCACTCACCATTATATGTTTGATCTTAAACACAACCGCCCTCACGTTTTGCTGCAGGACAGCAACTGTGTGTACATTTTCTGTCATTTTTGCAGGCCCGTAATATGAAGAGTGTACAGAGTAACATATTTAGCAACAGTGTGAAAGTAAATAGCACAAAACAGGCACAATATCGGTATAAACAGAAATATATCGGTAATATGTGTGACTCTTTGACTCATGACTCTGTCATAAATGCAATTTATCATTAATGTGATGCGGGAGCATCCACTGTCAAGTTTTATCTGCGTTCAGCCCTTATTGTTTTTCTCCAGTGAAAACAGAACTGGGAAGACATAATTTTCCACATTAAATTTTTAACTAAAAATGTATTATTGTGGCAGTTGCATTAAATTAAAATAGTGTCCAGATATTATTAAAGACACAATCACACTGCAAAATCGATTTAAGTAGCCTAACATTTTAATTTAAAGATCTTTTAAAAAAAAAAAAAAAAAACTAAAATCCTAGTTGTGCAAGGATGAAGATTAGATTCAACAGAAACCAAAATAGTATGATATCCTGATTCAACGCTGTGCATCCTGAGTGAGTTGACAAAAGATTGTGAAATGTTATGATAAATCATGAAAATATATTTTACGATGCAATGACAGACAGCACTCACACTCTGAAAAAAGATGGTTCTTTACATGTAGAATCGGTTCTATTTAGAACCACAGCATCCTGAAGAACCCTTTAATGCTGAAATGGTTCTTTGTGTTAGAGTTTAGGGTTCTTTATTCCTACCTTTGTTTTTCAAATCTGTAACGGACAAAACACACCTTACTGATTTTCTGGAGCTCAGCCATCCAGCTACACCGACTGTCAACACACTCTCAGCAGGTAAATTATTTCATAATTTAAAATACTAATTTAACTTTAAAACCTGGGTTTTAAGTAAAAACCGTACGGTTTCCTACCAATCATGTCTTTTTCTCTTTTTAGTTTAAGAGAAGATGTAAGTGTGACCAGCTCTGTTCAGTTAAGGATACTTCTTTCTCCATCTCCACTAAGTAATAGATTTATTTATTTTCTTTTTATTTATTTATTACTTGGGTTTATGCATAAACGTAACATTGTGAAGTGCTCACATACTACTTTTGGCCTTCATAAACATAATTGTCTTTACATAAACAAATGAAAGGAGACACATATCTAAACTCAACTGTGTATTTCAGATGCGGTCACATCCTACAACCTCGTCATCTGCAGAGAGAAACTGCCACTCAATCACACCAAAATACCAACCCATTCTCACTCCCAAGGCGTCAAAAACCGAAGCATGTTCAAGCGCCTTTAGCGTCACTATGAAGACGTCAAAGGTAGCCCTCGGAGTCACTATATAGATGAACTGGGACCTACATTGCTTTCAATCGGAAACTTTTGATGTCAGTACACAGATGCAAAGGGCATGAGAATGATGACCGCTATGAAATCACGTTCAAGAAGGGGCTGTTTCTCTTCACATGGTACGGGCAAAATCCATATTATTGAGGGGAAGATGAATGGAGCCATGTACTGGGAAATTCTTCAGATGAATCTGTTGCCGTCCACCACCAGGATGATGAGGATAAGACTAGCAGGCAACTGACCCAGGCAATATCCAGGCAATCACCAGACTTAAACCCAATAGACCATACTTGTGGAAGAAACTGAAGATCATGATTCACAAGAGGGTCCCCCAGAATATTTGTTCATACAGGAAGCATCTCGAAGCTGTCATAGCAAATAAAGACTCTCTCAACTAAGTAATAAATACAATTTCACAAGCATGTTCAATACTTTTTCCTGTGTCACTTCACTTTATTACACATTACTTTTTTAATGGATAGTTATATAATATTTCTAATATAATATTGTAGATTTCTTTTGTTAATACCAACATCTAGTCAAACTTTCATAAGAATTGCTGCATTGGAACAGTTTTACTAAAAGAATTTAAAAGTGTTGACGTGTTTGAATACTTTATATATTATATTATAGATATATATATTATCTATATATATATATATATATATATATATAGTGGGGGAAATATGTATAAAAACAAAGAATTGAAACCAGCTTATAGAGAAGGAGGAAAAGGAGTTTGTAAACATGAAAGAGGAAATGTGGACGAACAACAAAATCGAAGATGACATGAACCACGCTGTGTCCGTTATACACACGCATGGCCAAAGAAAAGGCCTGAGAGTGTCATTTATAGATGAAGGTCAATCTGGCATGCAGCCAGGAAACACATCTAAACACACAAGATGGAAAAAGACAAGAAAAATTTATAATAATGGCAAACCCTATCACGAGACTCTGTGTTGTGGGTCAGAGGAAGGGCCTTTATTAATAAAGGTCAAAGTGAACCGGCGCATGATCCCAGGGAACACATCTAGTGAGGTCACTTTCCATGATCACTTGGTCTGCATCTCTTTTATCACGCTACGCCACATACTACTCTCAGTGAGAAACGACCAGGAGCGGAACGCAGTCTTGAGTGAGTCACGATCTCGGCAGGCGAAGCTACTGCCCAAGAAGACCGAAGACCCACGGGAACATCAGCAACAAGGTCCAGTCCCACTGAATGTGAATGGTTCTAATTGAATTAATCTGGTTTCTCTCAAGTCTGCTTGGTTCTGGTGTTTTTTTAGGAATTAGTCTTGTTTGACTGACTGCTTCTGAAGTCCCACATGAAGTCTAAACTAGCCTTAACTGGGTCTCGTCTGTGCCTTTTAGCTCCTTTTATGCTCGAGTCCTTCAGAGATGAACCCTGAGCTCAAGCTTGTGAGACTTTCAAAATATCTTATTTGCCATTTCTAGGAACTTTTGAACCCACTGGTTGCTCCTATACAGCTTTATCTGAAGTATGTTAAACACTGAAACTGAATGCAGTATTTCAAAATACCAAGAAAGGTGTATTTACCATCTTACATAAACAGGAGAGAGTAATCATTTATTTCTAACAAACAAACAATTTCTATAACTCAAAAAAGTCAAATGGTATCAAACAGGTAAGATCAAGGTCTCTCTCAGGAGAAATTTGATTTGGATAAGAGAGAACCGCTGCACATCAACACATAAACATACAGCAATTAATAACCCTCCCAGTCCTACCGAAATCATAAAAACAGTACCATTCAAAAAATATTACTTAAAAAAAATAAGGCCACCACACAACACAGTCCTCAGTTATCTAATACAGTGTTTCCCAACCTTTTTTTTAGTCGCGGCACCCTTTGGAAATGTTAACAAACTTGTGGCACCCTACAAAAATAATTGGACAACAACATTTGTATATCTCGTCTAACTTCGATGTGATAATTTGAAAAGTGTAGATATTCGGTACAACAAGGAAGAACTGCAGAATATAATGTTATACAGATATTTTTAATATTATAAAAAACTTTTGTCCATCAATGGTGGAAATCATTAGGCTAATTTCTAATGAAAAGACCATTTATATGACAGATTTTAATGTAGGATTTTGTACATATGTAAACATTATTTAATTACCATTATAACTAGCTATCTTACTAATTTTTGCTCACTCAGTGTTTTTTTTTTATTTTACAGTGGGGAAATTTTGGTGCAGTAGCACAAGATAGCATGATTTCAAACTTTGAATTGAATAAAAAAAAAAATGACAAGTAAGCAGTCAGTAATAAAATAAGAACAAATAAAAAATTTAATGATAGACAAAGAAAAAAAGACGAAGGCCCTTCGAATTAAATAATTGCGTTGTTTGTTTTCCGGTGATTAACGTAGGGTTAAGATATCTTCACTTTTTTTTTTTCCAATTATCCAAATAATGTTTAGTCCTAGAAAGCTATTATTATCAGAACACGTGAGCATTACATGCGGTTTGCAGATTAATGAATGAGAGGCCAGCGTTACCAGAGTTGCCCATTTACCGCACAGTAGGGCTATTGCAGACAGAAACAATACTGTACTACATCCATGTTTCCCGTCGGCTCAGTTTTTGAGTGGACTTCTGTTCTGATGAGCATGAACGGTATACGAGTGGAGCACACACACGCATCGAGCAGATAATACACAGAGCGTCACACCACGTGAAAGTGAATCCTGAGCGGTGAACTAATATTCGGCAGCCGATATGTCGGTGCATCTCTAATTATTGGCGACATCAGAAATGGATATTATATAATAGATGCTTTTTTGAACATTTTGGCAATTTAAAAATATTAAAAAAAGGATTTTTTTACACGGCACCCCTGCTCTCGACAGACCGCACCCTGGTTGGGAAACACTGATCTAATATATCAACAGATTCAGTTTTCCTTACTTTCCCTTTTAAGCAGCCAATTGCTCATTAATTAATTTAACAGGCAGTGGAGCAGATGATTGTTTATAGCGATTATGCCTGCACAATGGAAGCCTGAATCTTCTGCCAGAATTCATCAGCACATACTCAGGGTGCAACACATGAAGAGTCCAATAGAATCTTATTGGCCTGCTGGATCATACACAACTCAAAAATGTCTCATAATGGACTGAGTGTCTGTATCCCAATACTTTTTTCCTGCCACTCTCACCAAATTATTTAATTGGGCTCTCATTTTTACTGTGAAACTCCCAAACCATGCGATAATTCCATATCTTAAGACAGACTCCATCGTTTCTTTATAGAAAATTAGCATTATATCGCTACTCACTCCGAATAACCATCATTTCAGTCTCATTTAATAAAGAACTAGAGTCACATGTTGACTTATGACACACATTTATTCCCATACGCTATTGTCTGTGTCCCATGATCTAATGGAGCGTTTCTCTCTGTTCTAGAGGAGCAGCAGGAGACAGTCAAGGCTGTATGATAATGTCTTTAGGCATTCCCTCCCTGACCTCCAGCGATATGCAAGAGCTCATGGAGAGCGAGTCCATTTTGAGAGCACAGAGCCAATGTGCCCCCCCCCACGCACAGAGTTTCCATGTGTTATGGGGACATTTCATAGGCGTAATGGTTTTTATACTGTGTAAACTGTATATTCTATCACCTTACACCTAAACCTTCTGCATTTTTAGATTTTCAAAAAACTTAAACCTAAAAAAAGTCCCCACAATATCCCCACAAGGGATATTTGGTCCCCATAACCTGATAAATACAAGGTACACACACTAACACACACACACACACAGACAGTCATGAAGATCACGTGTCTCTGTTCATGTGTCTCGGTCTCTCAGATTTACTTTCCAAGTGAAAAAACAAGGGCTTTTTGTTTGAGGGGGGGGGAGGGGGCCCCGCTTCAGACTCCCCAATGAAGCTCCTCGACAAGAAGGCGATTGGACCGCTGTCCAAGCAGACTTGGCTGTCCTGATTGGGGAAGAGGAAAAAGATAGAGGCATCGACCTCTCAGTTACACACACACACACACACAAAAAGTTTTTCAAAGTATACTCCATTTGATAGCACACTATAGAGATTCATAGAGCCGGTTCAGAGCTGACAGCTTGTGGAGAAACTAAGAAGTGTAACACAATTCAGAGCACATTTGTGAGCTGCAGTACACTGTACACGGTTACACAAATGAGGCGGTGCGTGTACATTAAAGCATTACTGTATCAGGATGATGACAGTATCACAAACACACAAGCAGGTGTTGTGATGTGTGTAAAAAGTGAAGCATACTTTGGACTTCACACACACTGAAGCTCTGAATCTGCTGTCAGAAACACATTTCACACTCAAGCTCCATTCCTTTCTCCATTAACACCTGATCTGTGATGTTCACAGCCATCCAGCAGCAGTTCCTCCCCCAGAACACACCTGCCACCGCAATGAGGTAAGATTATGATTATGAAGAACATCAGTATCGTCAAGCTTTTCTATCAGCTCTTTCATTCAGCTGCTCTTGTTTGCTAAAGTAGAAACCGTGAGTCTGTCTGTAGTTCAGAGTTTAGCTCGTCCTGTGATATGATTCACTTTCAGATCTGCTGCTGTGCAAATTATTCACTTGTGTTTCTGATTCGCTTTCATTTTCAGATTTCAGTGAAATATTGAGCACCCCTGACAGCCCTAACTTAGCCTGTTTGTTTGATTTAGTTATTATTTCTCAAGGCAGACATAATCAAAGCAGCTGCTGAAAAGGACGGATTATGGAGTTGTCGGGGGACCAAGAAGCTTCAGGTCCATCTAACAGAACGAGTTCAAACCAGCTTAAAGAGACGGAGGAGGAGAAGAGAGCTGATTGTGGAGCAGCAGAGGAGAAAATTAGACCAAAAGCTCCAAAGCTCATGGACGAAAGTTCTTTCAGTTTGTAAACACATGAAAGAGGAAACGTGGATGAACAACAAAATAGAAGATAACATGAAACACGTTTTCTTTTATTATCAAGAGATCCCAGAAACTCCTGCAGCTCCAGCCGCCAAAAAATACAGAAAAATGCAAAACCCAGTCAGCAAACTGTGTTGTGGGTCAGAGGATGGGCCTTTATTAATGAAGGACAAACCGGACCGGAGCATGAACCCAGGAAACACATCTAGTGATGAACTGAAGTTTCTCTGGACAGCTGCTGTTTCTGTAAACTGTTGATCATCAATAAAGTGAATCTAGAAGCTGTAACTGATGAGGCTCTTGCTGGCATTGATCAGTCAGGATTGCTAGCGTTAGCATGCTGTCTGTAGTGATTTTGAAGTGTTTCTGGGTCTCATTGATAAATGCAGTGAAAACTGTTCCATCACTTTCCGTGAGCATTTTATCAGTCTCTTTTATTTATCCATCATTAGTCTGCTATCATTACAGTGCAGTTGTTTCTACAGCAATCAGACACGAGTTAAATATTCTGAAAGATAAATGATGAAATTGTCTCGAGTCCTGATGTTTCCAGAAGACACATGTGACACAAACGGAGACTGATATATGATCGAGCATCAGTGTAATATTATCCTTCAGTAAAGTCTGTCAGCAGTTTCTCTCTTCTCTGGTTTGTAGAGACTGAAACAGTTGATTTTCTCACTCAGTTGAATTGCTGACGTTAACTCACTGTCTCAATGTTCAGGAACATTTCAGCAAAATGTAAAATGTAAGAAATTTAACACACCTGTATTTTGATACAAAAACACACCAGTCTATAGTATGGGTAGTCCTATTTACATTAAGTGAAAATAGCAGTATTTTTTTACGATATGCTATTTGTAGTAGCCATTTTTAAAATTGATTTTTTTTCCGGGTCTAAAATGGCCGAACAACACCAGAGGGTTTATAAAGCACAAAAATAAAAATCAGACAATAAAAAAAAAATAAAAAAAAACCCCACTCCAGCACAGTAGATGGCGCTGTGACACTCGCACATTAGGGTGTTTGACACCCGGTCAGCATAACGTATAACAGCCAGCCGCATGACCCGGAGTATACAAGAACTACGGTGACCTCCGGAGAATTCACATAAAAAGAATAAATATATATTATATATATATATATATATATATATATTATTATTATATACATATAATATATATATATAATATAATAATAACAACAACAACAACAATTATACACTGGGTAACAAAAACTTACGTGGACCAGCAGGAAATGGACTTGCCTCTCTTGTAATTTAAAAAGACGTTAGTGGACCGGGCACGGAACCAGGTAAGACGGCGTCTAGTGGTTAATCATCAAGGGTATATGATGAGATGCCCATTAGTCGGACTGTTTCTATGGGCCGCAGTATTGTCGGTCGAGCACAATGCTGACCGTGTGTCTTACAACAGCATAGTTGTAAGATGTGTATTGCAAATTATTTTGGTGACTGAATGTTCATAGTTGACCCCTTACCAAAATGGAATGGCGGACGAGTCAGAGCGCTCAGTGAGCGGTGTCTCGAATTGGAAGTATTATTGCATATCTGAACGGAAGTTTCTCCGAACAGCTCCGGGGTCTGGGGAAACTACATCCGGGGAAACCTGAATTTTGACCACTTATATACGACAAATAACATAGGTAGATAGATGTGAAGTATATATGTGTATATTGCCTATTGTGCATGGAGACCATAATATAGCTACATTTATGTACAACCCTGGGGAAGTAACAGGGTTTGTAGAGTTGTAATGGACAGACAATATGCTTTGCTTAAATTAAAGGCCACTTAAGTGTACTTGAAGAGAACTAAGTTTAATGTAAATGTGCATTTTAAATAATTTAGTAGTGCTTTAAAGAAGTACATTTATTTTGATGTTTTGACTAATATACTAATGTACATGCAGTATATATATTGTGGAACAAAATACAAGTCTCTTACACTAATGTTAGGCTTTTTACACGTCTGAACTATTTCTGATCATCAACGTCTGTATGTCACATCTTTATCTCGGTCTTAATTTGGTCTCCCTAGAAAAACCTAACCGAAACCTTTCGTTACCATATTCCTTCTTTCAGTTATCAGTGTCCTAAAGGATAAATAATTCACTGCAGATGCTGCAAGCAGAACTAACACGGCAAACTATGGTCTGTTCACTTGATCTCCTCTCTTGTGTAATTAGTGCTTGATATTTTGGATATGTTTGGACATGTAACTCAGGGCTCAACACGAGTGATTTTGGTGGCTTCTGCTTCTTTTGGAGCGAGCTCAGCACTTCTTGTTCTTACGACACACAGTGCTTTGGAGCTCAAGCAGAGCTGAAGCACTTTCATCCACCCAGGAGCCAGATGAAGGACACAGAGATCTCCGTGGATCCTCAGGACTTCAGAAACAGCCCGTTTCACACAAGCACAAGCTGGCCCAGTCTCTAGAGGATCTGGAACCTGAACTCGCTGCCAGACCGAGACTGAGATTCACTAAACAGGAGAAACTCACAGGACTCCAGGCTGCACACTTCAGTCTACAAATGGACCGGACGGACACTACTGGTGTTTACGTTTTACTTTCCCCATTGTGCCTTCAGGCTTCATATCTATATACGATTTCGACTTGATAACCTGTTTGTTGGTTTATTATTCCGATACCAAGGTCCTCTCAGACAAGGCAGACATAAATACAGAGTCTGGTGAGAGGGATGCATTATGGAGCTGGAGC
This sequence comes from Sinocyclocheilus anophthalmus, assembly GCA_018155175.1. Lineage (NCBI taxonomy): Eukaryota > Metazoa > Chordata > Actinopteri > Cypriniformes > Cyprinidae > Sinocyclocheilus > Sinocyclocheilus anophthalmus. Next base: position 111,380 of record JADLZN010003822.1, read on the forward strand.
CCTCGGGGAATCAATTAAGAGCACTTTAAAGAGAAGTAGTGAGCTGGTTGTGGAGAACGAGAAGAAATAATTAAACCAAACTCTCCAAAGGTAGCGTTCAAAAGGCCTTTTAGTTTGCCCTTGTTTATTGAAAGCATATTGAGTTGCTCTGATTATGTCATGTAATGTTTGTTTGTGTGAGAGATTGTAGAGGGTTTTTTAGCCTATTCTGTGCTGCCTTGCTCGTGTTATTAAGCCGAGTGAAGAGCTTCAGTAACTGGAGTCGAGTGTGTGTTTAGGTCATAAAAGGTATTTTTTTTATTCATTTGTGTAAATCTCATCAGAGAAAAGGAAAAGTGAGATCCAGGTCATGTCTGAATAAATTTCTCTGAACACTGAAGCACATCTGAGAGGAGATGGAGATCTCTGAGGATCAAGAGGCTGCAGCAAAACAGAACTGTGATCACTGCCCTTTGCAAATAAGAATCATTCATTTATAATACAACTCAGTGGATCTTTGTAAAAAAAAAAAAGAAAGATTAATATAATAACGTTATTTTATCGTAATATTTGAAATTTGCTGTCAACCAATCAGGAATTCAGATAAGCAGATGTGACACTGACACATCCAACGCGTGAAATGCCCGCTCAGCTGTAAATACAGCATAGGTAAGTCTCAATGGCAATACATTAGAGTTTATCCGAGGTTAGTGTAAGACGGATTCAACAGATCACGCGCACCTGCAGCCCCAGATAGCAGCAGAGTGTGGGCCGAGTCTGGCTTACATTCGGCAGCTGTTCTGTTCACGGTCTGGTGTGAAACAGCATTTGGCTGAGCTCTGGCTGGAGTCTGGCCAACCAAAAGAAACTAAAAGCAAGTTGTATCTATTTTGGCTGAGCCGTGGCCGGAGTTTGGTCCGCCAGAAAAAAGAAAATATTTGGCTGAGATCCGGGTGGGTTTTGGTTAGCCGAAGAGTAAATAAGAGATCTCTGGCATGAATGTGCTTTACAGTAAAACAGACTTGTGTAAGATGTGTCTTCCTAATTTTATAAATCCTTTACAATATTTATTCAAATAGAAGACACTTTTGGAGATTATAATTAAAGAAACGAGTATGTACTGAAATCGACAGAAATAAAACATGATTTTACTAAACCGAACTAAAAACCTTAACTACAGATTGAATACTGCTCGGTCTAATGTGGCGGACGGGCCAATGCGATGACGTAGTTTGCAATGCATCTTGGAAATAGTAGTTGATTTACATCTACGGCGTTAAATCCGCTTTACAAAAAGGACTACTTTCCCCAGAGCGCACCCCAAGACGAGAAGCGCACACCCCGCTACCAGAGGACCCTGAATTGCATATCAGTCAGCCAGCCATTCACATTTACCAACACAGTCCGGCAGTGAAATTCAAACTGCTGTGATCCCGTATACCGTGCTTTTGTCTTTTGGAGCTTTCATACACAAGGTAAGTTAGCTTCTTTTAAAATATCAACTAAATTAGGTTCATCTAGGGATGCAACGAATAAAGACACAAAAATCAGTACAACCGCGGTAGTAGACTGTGTAGTTCGCATGCATGTCTTCACGATGAACGAGGAGGGTGATATTTCTGCTACTGTATTGATGATTGAAATCGCAAAGGCCCTTAACCAGTAAATAAACTGCAGAGTGTTGTTTTCTAATTCACGCACGAATTGCATATATTCAAACCATAGACTGTATAAAAACATGGACGTAGTGTCCCCCGGGACCAAAAAACAATCACCCGTAGTTTTTGAAGAGCGTTTTGAATCTCAAAGTGGGCGGAGCCAGCGTTCGCCTCTTGGCAGCGCGTACTCCCGGGATAATCAAAAATGGGCAAAGCGGGGCGAGCTGGTTTGATGAAACCACGCATTGAGTTGTTGCGGTGAATGTTGGGGACATTTAAAATAGGAGTCTATGGGACTGCACTCTCTTTTGGAGCCCGCCTCAGCTGCGAGAGTCGATGAATTACAGTTTTAGTCACTCAGGGTTGGCTCACAAGAGCGAGTGGAACCTGATTAAAACGTGAAAAGCCGGGTGTTCGGATGCGGCACAGGTTTAATTTGTTCGCTTCAGGCCAGATTTTTTTATTTCGTGCATCCCCTAGTTTCACCATTTTTATACAGTGCGTTACTTGATTGTCTGTTTGTTTGTGTTCAGTCTACGTTATGTATAGTTACTCACTATGGTATGGTTGTAATTAGGTTATAAGTAATGGTGTGTGTGATCAATATTAGTGTTTTGCTTAATTAATGCCAGCATGATTAAATATTTCAGATATTGATGCTGGGATTGCTGGAGGGATGGATTGTGACGGACCTGTTGGCGAGTTTGAGGCAGGCCGATCAAAAATGGACTGGCTAAAGCGTGTGAACTGGAGGTGTAAAATGGGGAGGGAAAAAACCAAAATAAAAAACTTGTGATGGCAAGTGAATTTTATTGAAAAGTCTTTCTGGAATCCCACCAATTTAGACTGGTGGTGTCAAATGTTGTAACTCTGTGGGTCATGATTATGTAGAGGCTGTCAGAAGATAACATCGTAAAAGTGCACACAACTGAGCTGAAGGTCACGAAACAGTTCATCTAGCTGGGTGACGTGAGTGGCAAGAAGAAGAACAGAAACAGAAGAACGACATTACCAAGATCTAATGGAACCAGACAAATTATTGTGAGAGACTGATCTTTTAACATTCATTTTTTTGCACATCATAAAATATGAGTTGTATTATTTGTTGGTTACTGTATTTTATCAGTAGTGTTTTAACAGTTAATTTGGTTTTCTCTTGTATTGTGGACTATTTATTGTTGCTTTTTCTTTTATTATACCTTGCACAATATATAAATATTATATAGGGTCATTTCTGGTTTAGTTTTGGCATAATACTGGTCCAGTTATGGCTGTCTTCCGAAGCTTCTGGATAAGTTGTGGCTGAGTTCTGGGGTAAAGTTTGGCTTTTGTCCGGCTGACATCTGGGGCTTCCGGCACTGTTGTGGCAGAGTTCTGGGGTAAAGTTTGGCTTTTGTCCGGCTGACATCTGGGGCTTCCGGCACTGTTGTGGGCCAGTTGTGGCTGATTTCTGGGGACACTGTGGAGTTGTGGGTGAGTTTTGGTCTGCTTCAGGCCTGGTTTTGGTATTCTTTAGGCAAGCAGCTTAAGGGCCATTCGAGGGGAGTGGGCCGTGGTGGTATGTGGGCCACAACAAGAGCCCAAATTCAACCAGTTAAGGCCCACAACCAATTTGCTATCTGGGGCGCTTGTGAACAGAATAAAACTATAGGCTTACATAAAAAGGAATAGCCCATGTTGGCCTACACAAAATGTATTTCACTTAAATCATTGACAGATTAACAAAAAATAAAAAAAAGTGCTAAGTTTCGGTTTATTGTGACACCATCCAAATTTCATGGAAAGGAAAAAGAGACAGCAGAAAATAGTTTTCTTTATTTTGCCAATCTTGACAGTTTTAAATGATGTTTTGCTTCTCTGTATAACCACCCAGTGTTGGTATGATCATATCGCGCCGCACCTCACGCACACAGACACAACATATTTATGCGACATTGAAGTCAGGGATCTGCGAGGTTTTGTGCAAAAGATTCACTTCAATTTCTGATTCCACTTATGAAGATGCAGAACAATGAACACAGGAGCTTTTTTTCTCCCATATGGATGTACATGGTGATATTTATTCAATACATTTTTAGACTCTGTTTCTAGTCTTTCAATAATTAGTGCTTGCTTGAAAGGAACCATTCAGATTTTTTTCTTTGTCAATTGGTGCTTTAAACCTCAGTCAGCTGTGAACGGCTCTAAAATATGTATGTGAACAGGCCAATAATCTCAGTCAAATCACTAAATAAGGCCCCGATTGATCAGTAATGATTGTGAAATTAAAAGCGTAACGATGTGATAAACTGCAAGGAGACGAGAAGAGTTTTGAATGGATGTCGATGGAGGAGAGGCTTCAGTTCCCTGAATCAGCTGGGTGTGTATTCCAGAAAGTGGGTTTTGTTGGAAACTCAGAGTTTGTTAACCCCAAAAAAGGGAAACTCAGGGTTTTCGGTTCCAATAAAAGACAAAACTGAACCTCTCGGTAAGTTACCATAGTAACATAACCCGGTCGGGAGCAGGTTTTCTTCGGTGAACCCAGAGTTTCTTTCGGTCTCCTCGCCCTTTTTAAAAAGTGTAAGCAATGTTTAAATACCTCATTCATTCATTCACGCTGCAAAAATGGCTTTTATTGCTGAGATTTGTGCCTTAATGACACACACAATCTATGCGTTGTTTGTTTGGGCAAAGAGCACGCACGCGATGTCCCCGAGGGGGCAATCGGCGTGCACTGCGAGCGTTTTTTCCAAGGGAAAAAAAGCTCAGCTCTCGTTTGTCTCTCTCTTCGACAAAGGAGGGGCAGCCGTCTGCTCCCTGCGGTAGAGGACCCGCCGCTGCTGAGGCATGGAAGGGAATGAGCTCGTAGGGATCGCAGGTGGATCTGGCCGATGAGTTTGAAGGGGGTTTCCCTTTCGCGATCGTCGGCTGTGCACAAGAGTGAGCCGCTGGAGGATGATGTTATTTCATTAACATTGTCTGATTCAGGGGCCATTGCTCTGCTGGGATCAGCCCAGCAAAAGCAGGAAATAGCTGAGGAGGGCAAAGAAGCTGAGGCTGAGCCTTCCCAATCCTCCTGCCCTGCGTATGATGAGCTTTTGGAAATTATGGATCGCGCCACGGCGAGGCATTACTCCTGACCGCTAAAGATTAGTGACGTCGTCGCAAAGTATCTCGATGAATGTTATTTTTCTGGCCATAACTCTCCAGCTCAGGTGAGCCTTCCTTACTTCCTGTTTTCCATACAGAGATTGAAAAGAAATGGAAGAGGGCGTTTTTCCTTACGCATCCATCGATTCCAGCATAAAAGTTATGCCAACATCGAGGCGATGCGCAAAAGCGGTTATGAGAAGATGCCCCTATAGAGAGAAACGCTGGCCAGCTATCTCTCTATGGGTGAGACGTCCTCTAAGACTCCCCTCCTTGACATCTCGCTCGGATGCCAGGGCATACGCAGCAGCAGCAGGTCGGGCTGTCGCTTCATTGCACACGATGGTGACGCTCCAAGCATTTCAGGCTGACCGGCTGAAGGACCGGGATAGAAGTCAAGGTCTGAGCCCGAACAACCCAGGGGGCCTAGCCCGTCTCAGTTTGAGGATCAGAGACTGGCTCAGAAGGCTAGTGTCGCGGCTTGAGCTCCTCCCCCGCCCGCGGGTAGGGTAGGAAGAATCGCGGGTCAAAGGAAACTAAGTAAAAGACCTAAGGGATGTGATACAGACAGGGCGTCAGCACTTTTGTCCAGATAAGAGTGATACCCCCAAAGGAAATGAGTAGGACTGAGGGTCTTACATCTGCCTTAACTTCCCTTCCTAATTCCCCTCGGTAACATGAGATTAGGTGGCGAAATTTCCTGCATTTTAAGTCTCCTATACTGGACATATTAGGTGTGGTTGCGTGCTATGCTTACTAGGGACCACCTTACTGATGGTCCGGTTTCTAGAGGCTTCTTCGGGACAGAGCCCGAAGACAGGGTGAACCATGGTGCGTGAGTAAGACTCCATGTCTAATTTCAGTGGGTACGGAAAGTATTCAGACCAACTTAAATTTTTCACTCTTTGTTATATTGCAGCACTTTGCTCTGTAAAATAAATTTAAGTTATTTTTTTTCATTAATGTACACACAGCACCCCATATTGACCAAAAAACACAGAATTGTTGACATTTTGCAGATTTATTAAAAAAGAAAAAAAACTGAAATATCACATGGTCATAAGTATTCATATTGCTGTGACACTCATATATTTAACTCAGGTGTTATCCATTTCTTCTGATCATCCTTGAGATGGTCCTACACCTTCATTTGAGTCCAACTGTGTTTGATTATACTGATTGGACTTGATAAGGAAAGCCACACACCTGTCTATATAAGACCTTACAGCTCACAGAGTGCATGTCAGAGCAAATGAGAATCAAATGAGGTCAAAGGAACTGCCTGAAGACACTCAGAGACAGAATTGTGGCAAGGCAAAGATCTGGCCAAGGTTACAAAAAAAACTTCTGCTGCACTTAAGGTTCATAAGAGCACAGTGGCCTCCATAATCCATAAATCGAAGACGTTTGGGACGACCAGAACCCTACCTAGAGCTGGCCGTCCGGCCACAAACTGAGCTATCGGGGGAGAAGAGCCTTGGTGATAGAGGTAAAGAAGAACCCAAAGATCATTGTGGCTGAGCTTCAGAGATGCAGTCGGGAGATGGGGAAAGTTGTAGAAAGTCAACCATCACTCCAGCCCTCCACCAGTCGGGGCTTTATGGCAAGAGTGGCCTGACGGAAGCCTCTCCTCAGCGCAAGACACACGAAAGCCCGCATGGAGTTTGCTAAAAAAAAAAACACCTGAAGGACTCCAAGATTCTCTGGTCTGATGAGACCAAATAGAACTTTTTGGCCTTAATTCTAAACAGTATGTGTGGAGAAAACCAGGCACTGCTATCACCTGTCCAATACAGTCCCAACAATGAAGCATGGTGGTGGCAGCATCATGCTGTGGGGGTGTTTTTCAGCTGCAGGGCCAGGACGACTGGTTGCAATCGAGGGAAAAATGAATGCGGCCAAGCACAGGGATATCCTGGACAAAAACCTTCTCCAGAGTGATCAGGACCTCAGACTGAGCCGAAGGTTTACCTTCCAACAAGACAATGACCCTAAGCACACAGCTAAAAATAACGAAGGAGTGGCTTCACAAAAACTCTGTGACTTTTCTTGAATGGCCCAGCCAGAGCCCTAACTTAAACCCAACTGAGCATCTCTGGAGAGACATAAAAATTGCTGTCCACCAACGTTTACAATCCAAACTGACAGAACTGGAGAGGATCTGCAAAAAGGAATGGCAGAGGATCCCCAAATCCAAAAATCCAAAAAAGGTGTGAAAAACTTGTTGCATCTTTCCCAAAAAGACTCATGGCTGGATTAGATCAAAAGGGCGCTTCTACTAAATACTGAGCAAACGGTCTGAATACTTAGGACCATGTGATAATTTCAGTTTTTCTTTTTTAATAAATCTTCAAAAATGTCAACAATTCTGTGTTTTTCTGGAAATATGGGGTGCTGTGTGTACATTAATGAGGAACAAAAAAATTAACTAATTATTTTAGCAAATGGCTGCAATATAACAACGAGTGAAAAATTTAAGGGGTCTGAATACTTTCCATACCCACTGTATATATGTGTGTGTGTGGTGTGTGTGTATTAATGAGACGGGGGTTGTGTGTTAAAAATAACCTTTGCTAGTTTCTTTGCAGTGTTTCCCGGGGCCTGTGTGTTTCTGTCCTTTTCTAGGTAGGTCCTCTGTGAGCACCCCCTCTGCTGGATTCAGAAACAGGGTGCTCGACTCACAGTGTTTATCTCACTCGTCGATATATGTCCAGACGGTAAGAAAAGCCGGGTTTCGGTTTCATACTTCCTGGATCATGTGGCCATTACACAGGCTTCTGCGGGAGCCTTCGTGTTCATCGGGCCCCCGGCGCGTCACTGCAAAAATGTCCTGGACTTTCGGGCTGGGGTTACGCTTTCATGCTGCCCTGTATGGTCTACCGTATCTGGGTTGCCCTGAGGGGTTTCCCCAATCACCAGGATATCCCCTCTTGCTGAGGCATCGAGAGGGAGGCATAGGTGGCATTACGAGACACCTTCCTGGTAAATGCTGTCTTGGGCAGTGCTCCCCTCTTCTTTGAGGGTTGTATTTGTGCTTGCCTCTCCCGTTTGGCCCAGTACTTTCGGGTATCTGTAACAGATGCTTGGAAAACTCTAAACAAGTGCAGCACGTTAAGCTTTGCGCACATTTCTACAAATCCACATAAATGGTAAGTGTGCAAGTTATGCTTTGCACACTTTCTAAATCGTGTATGGTAAGGCTACGCCGTTATTGACTTCCCTTTTTCGAGTGGTTAGCCCGGTTCCTTGGGCTCCACATCAACTAGTGTGTCTCTGCGACCCCCACAATCTGGAAGCATCGCTCCCCTCCCGTAGGGTTTGTGAGTATGGTGCTTCTCGAGAGGTAATCCTCTATGAGGAGTTGATTCTACTCCATGGCTGTCCTCGTGGTTCAGTTTGAGCAGTGCTACCATTTTATCAAAGGTTACCTCGACTGCCGCTTTTTACGTGATTCCTCTGAATCGGAGTTCTGGTGTCTGCACACCCATGATGAAGTTTTGATGGATTCTCTGTGTGTTCCAGAATATGCCCCCGCGCGCTGACCTACTCCCTGGAGTCACACAGCTAGCAGGTTCTTTTTTTTCGTTTTAGGCCTCTGCATCCCTGATGCGCTGAGTGTTTGGCTAGCTTGCCGTACGTTTACCCTTCTGATTTTACAATCACGCTATAGGTCGAGCCCCCCTCTCGCTGAGAGCTGAGTTTGTGCTCCCTCAGCAAGGTAAACTACTGCTAGCCATTCCAGCATTAGAACATGCTGTAGGTTGAGCTCCCTCTCGATTGAGAGCTGGGTGTTTGCTCCCTCTGCTACAGATTTACTGCTAGCCACTCCTGCATTATAGCCGTAGATATAGCGTCTAGGGATACGCTATTTTTTTTATCTATGGGCTGCTCTTTCAGGGTGCACGAGAACCCCTAGATGGTCTTCAAGGGTGTGCACGTTATGCTTTGCCCACTTTCTAAAATCCTGTACGGTAAGAGCTACGCGCAATAGCTTCGTGCTCTTTCTGAGTGGTTTTAAACCCCGGTTCCGCCTTGGGCACCACCACTCTTATGTATCCTCTGGATACCTACTTAAAAGGGTGTTGCTACTAGGGGTCTGTTGAGACCGTTCCTTTAGCATATGCGGAGTGTGCGGTAGCCCCTGTGTGACAGGCCAAGACTTTGTATGATTCTAGGCTCTTGGTCGTATTCCCTTAAAAGGAATCTATTTCTGATTCCAAGCATTGAGCTCTACCCCGGGCCCAAGAGTCTGGCCCTAACAGGTAAGTATTACCTATAGGGGTATGTAGCCTAGGCCTTTGGCCATAGGGAATAATGTCACTGACAGCCGTCTAACGTCCCAGGGGCGATTCCCATAGCGATATGGTAGAGTTGGTATTTAGTGCTCGCCATGGTTTCTGGCATGCTCTCCCCTCAGCATGGTGGTGGGGGTATACCGTTCCCCATAGCGACCCTAGAGGACGCAGTTCGAAGTTCCTATGAAAGGGAACGTCTCAGGTTACGTATGTAACCATGGTTCCCTGAGTAGGGAACGAGACACTGCGTCCTCTAGGTTTCTTGCCATACTGCGGACGCAAGCTTCAGACGAAAAAGTGAATGATGTGTAGCTCCCGGCGCCTATTTATAATATAGTGACACCAGTAGTGACGTCATGGCTGTCGCCGGCAAAACAAGTTGGTGTTTTTTCAATGTATACTTCAGACAAGGGTCACAACGAGGTGTTCCCCATAGCGACCCCTAAAGGACGCAGTTCAAAGTTCCCTACTCAGGGAACAATGGTTACATAAGTAACCTGAGACGATTTCCAGTGTGGTTGGATGCATTGATGACACACACATTCTCACCAGCGCACCGTCTGAAAATGAAGCTGATTACTGAATGGAATGGAAGGATGCCAGATGGACGGGTAGTGCGAGATATATGCCATAACCACCACCACAGCTGTTAAATAATTAATTAAATCAGGTAAAGCTTCAAGCATGAAATAATTTATGTTTTTGTTTAATTTTTTTCTGCTGCCACTTTTTTTTTTTTGCCATGGATACCATGGAATTGAATATTAGTTCAATAAATGACCTTTCTGCCAGATTTCACCTATAATAACATTGATTTTGAATTAAGTTACGTAATCCGTAGTTTGCGGAAGTCTTTTTGGCGGGAGCTGTTGCCATGGTGAATCGTAATTTCTGAGCTCCATTGATCATGGCTTTTCATAGTTGTGGTGCACGCTCTAAACTCAGAGTCAACATACTCAGAATGGATTGAACTAACTCTGTTCCGCTGTTCAGAAACCCAAAACTCAGATTTTCCCATCTCAGGTAAGTCAACTCAGAGTTCAAGTTTTAACTCCGAGTTTGTTGATCCTCCTTTCTGGAATACACCCCCCTGCTTATTTAATGAATCCACAGCCTATCGCTTCATCTTCGACATGTTTGCAATTAAACACTGGTTTTGGAGCAAAAGAGCACCATTTTCTAAGAGACGTCATGGACAAGTTTGCAGCAGGTGGGATTCAGTTTACGCACTGATTCATTTCTACACAAACACAGATTCACAGTGGTCAAAGTCAGAAAGTGATTCAGTGAGTCGAGGCTGTAATGTGATTGGTTTACAAGACTCAGCTGATCCACGTTGAGCGTTTCTCTTTCTCCAATGGCAGAGCTTTGATCTCCTTATTTAAGAAGATCTGGAGGAATTACAGCTGGAACAACAGCTTCGTTCAGGTGAGTCTCTGATCTGCGTGAAAAATCACAGAGAATCTGCTGCTTTCTCATCATGAAGAAATTAATTAATGCTTTATTAGGCTGCTCATTGAGAGTGATGCTGATTGTGTTTGTGTTAATGTCTCGAGGTGTTCAACAGATCTCAGAGATGATTACAAAAAAAGAGACCTTGATGGAAGCCTAATTCCTCCAGAAAACAGTGCATGTTTGGATTTTTCAGATGAAAGCTTGAATTAGATTTGTGTGAAATTGGGGCTAATAATTAACAATGTTTGTTCTTTGTCAGTGCGATTTAAAAACAGTTAATCTTTTGGTCCTTAAGGGAGAAACACTGCCTTTGGCTCCATTTTCCATTGACTTCTGTCTCATGATCTAATCTAGAGTTTCTCTCTGTCCTAGAGGCCCATCAGAGGAGGACGGCAAAGGTTGATGGAATACTCTCATAGGTATTCCCTCCCTGTCCTGAACACTTACAGCAAAGATTTTGGGGTGGCGCTCGACATAAGAGAGAGGGGGTAGACGGGGCCCCCCATGCACAGGTACACACACACACACCGAATCATCTGGAGCTCATCTCATTGCACTGTGGGCTCAAAGCGAGTGTGTGGTGTGTGTCGGGCCGCTCGTGTTTTGTCACTTCTGGGGTTTGATTGAGTCTCCTCGGGGCCAGCGGTCAGGTTAAAGATGAAAAGGCATTTAAATCAAATTTCAGTTCAAAACTCCCTTTCAGACACCAGCAAGTGTCAGAAATCACTTCCGATTGTGATCTGACTGGGATTTTGAAATCTAACGATCGCTGACAAAGCATATGTTTTGGGGTTTCATGACCCTTTAAAGTAAAGACTAGAGGTCCACTTCTGTCATGGTCATGATGTAGTTTTCAGTCCGTTAGCTTCCCCGTGCTGGTTGTGTGATGTTGTTAAAGCAGTGTTTTAGAGTAGCGATGCAGGGCTACTGGCTCACAGTGGAAACGCGGCTTGATTTGGGGTTCGGGGCTGGAGATCTGAGGCTACTGGCCCCACTTGAGCTCAACACATTGTTAGCTTTAGTTCACACTGGCCTGATGGTGGAAAATCAGCTGTTGTGTCCTCACTAACATGAAGATCACTGGTCTCTCATGTCTCGGTTTATAAACCAGGTTGTGATGGGAGGCACCTTTTCCCCCAATGAGCACGGGCTCGAGAAAGGAGTCCAGGGAGGAGATGGAAAGGAGGATACGCTATTCTCTCAGGTACACACACTCCTGATCGCAAAAACCTGCTGCTTTTCATTTTTCAGGTATTGTTTATTATAAAGTATTGATTCAAATTAGTAAATCAATAATTATTATTCTACCTTTCCTGACATGTTCTCATGCCGCCCACACTAAAAACCCCAAAAGAAGACTGACTTCACTTGCATTCATTCAAGTGATTTGTCCAGATGAGAGGTGACTAGAAGTGACACTATATTAAATCACACTACCAATCACCCAGACACTGATGCTTTGATTCTGAGAAACAGCAACATGTCAGAATTAAAAATAGCTGCTTTTACGCCAGCCCCGAAGTCAACTGGTTGTGGGATTTTTCATTTCTAAGGGCATAATACTGAGACCGCTGTAGTGAGGGTTGTAAATGATCTCCTTATTGCAGCTGGTGCATGCAGTATCTTGGTCTTGTTAGACCTTAGTACTGCTTTTGACACCATATGCCATTCTGTTCTGCTGGACAGGCTGAATAATTGGCAGGGTCTTTTCGGAACGGTGTTCGGCTGGTTTAAATCTTATTTAACCGATTGTGCCCATTTTGTTAGCTTGGATAATCATAAATCTGATACGTGCCTGTTCGACGGAGTTCCTCAGGGTTCATTGTTGGGCCCAATTTTATTTAGTGTAAATATGTATCCACTTAGGCAGATGAGAAAGAAATATGGTCTTGTGTAGCACTTGTGACACTCAGATTTACATCACCAGTAGCCCTGATGTCCATTCCACATGAATCACTTTGAGTAGGTGTCTAGATGAGATCAGGAACTGGATGCAGAATAACTTCCTGAGGTTGAACGGCTCTAATCTGATCAGTCTTTTCAGTAACCACCACTGTACCAACCAGCATCACATCAGTTTTAGTTTTGATTGTGGATTCCAGCATGGTATTTCCCACTTCATGGTATTTTTCATTCTCAATCAACATTTGATGCACATATAAAATGCATTCTAAAACTGGCTTCTATCACCTTAGGAAAATTGCTCGACTTGGACCTCTTCTCACTTTTGCTGATGCAGAAAGGCTTGTACAATGTCTTCGTTACGACTAGGTTGGATTATTGTAATGCCTTGTTTTCTGGCCTTGCAGCTAATTCTCGGAGCAGGCTACAGTATATTCAAACTTCTGCTGCTCGTGTGCTTTCTCATACTGCTCCTCAGGAACACGTTACAGTTGCACAGTTAACGTTAGGATTGATTTTAAAGCTCTAATTTTAACATGGAACTGCAGAAGTGTATCTTTGTGATCCTATTAGTCCTTACAGTCCACCACACTCTCTCCATTCTGCTCACTCTTTTACTTCATCAGCCTTCATGTCGTGGGAGAAAGAGCTTCTTCATTCAAAGCCCCCAAGCTATAGAATGCCTTTCCTTCTACCATCAGAAATGCTTTAAATGCTGGTTAAAACATTTAAGGTTGTTTTTAATTAACTGTTTTGTTCTTGTTTTAATTGTTGTGCTTTCGGTTTAAGAAGAGCGCATTCCAAATAAAATGCATTATGACAGTCCGGCTGCAGCTACAAGAATCAAATCAGCCCTTTGCTGAAGACACAGTGCCGTATTTCTATGTACAAACTGTCTGAAAACATGATGATTCGTCTGATTTTATTATCTGTGATTGGTATGATTGACACAAGAAAGCAGATGAATCTACATTGGATCTGCAGGGACTCCTATCTTTCGCTGTTAGATTCACAGGCCAGTTTAAACTGGGGGAGGAGCTGTTCCCGGAGGAGGTCGGCCCTAACAAAATTAATGGTAAAATGGGCAGCGGCTGAGGCAGCTCTCAAAGAGCTGCAAAGAAGAGGGCCGCTGCCAGAGAAGGTAAGAGAAGAACTGACAGTCTGATGATTGAGAGGAACAGAAAGGGGAGAAATGGAAAGCTCTAGATCAGTGGTGTCAAACATATTTGAACAATGATACAACATAATAAATAAGACATTATTTTGAAAATTAAACTGTATTTGCTAGAATATTTTGCTAAAAATTAGTGCGACTTACGGCACATTTATTCCCATCCACTTCATTTTCTGTGTCTCATGATCTAATGGAGAGTTTCTCTCTGCTCTAGAAGACCAGCAGGACACAGCCATGGCTGCTTGATAATATCTTAAGGCATTCCCTCCCTGACCTCCAGCATTATGCAAGAGCTTATGGAGAGCGAGTCTATTTTGAGACCACAGAGCCAACGGCCCCCCCCCCCCACACACACAAAGGTACACACACGCATTGCGTTTCCATGTATTATGGGGACATTGCATTGGCGTACAGGTTTGAATACTGTATATTCTACCACCCTACACCTGAACCCCTAGACTTTCTGAATTTAGATTTTCAAAACACTTCATTTTTGTATGATTTATAAGCTTGTTTCCTCATGGGGGCCTAAACAAATGTGCCCACAAGGGCAAAATGTACTGGTATTACTATCCTTGTCGGGATATTTGTTCCCCATAATGTGATAAATACCAGATACACACACACTCATGAAGATCATGTGTCTCTGTTCCTGTGTCTCTGTCTCTCCGATTCACTGTCCAAGTGAAGATTGGGGCCCGCTCCTTTCTCCCCATGAGCTCATCGAGCAAAAGGGAGGCCAGGGAGGCAGCTGTCCAAGCAGCCTTGGCTGTCCTGATTGGCGAAGAGGAAAAAGAGAGAGCGTCGACCTCTCAGGTACACACACGGTTGAACGCACAGCTTTTCAAAGTATACTCCATTTGATAGTGCACTATAGAGATTCATCCTTGTTCAGTGTCTGCACTTTCTGCAAATGTTTGGCAAAAGTGGTAAAAATGTGTTGTGAAAGAGTTGTGTTTGTCTTTTAACCCCTCATTCATGCACTCATCAACACGGGCCTCTGAACACCAACCTACTGAAGATGGGAAATAACACAGAGCACATGTGCGAGCTGCAGTACATTGTACACACGGTTACAAAAGCCACCACTGCCGCCACATACCACCAGCTCCACCCCCAGCACCAACTTGCCACTGCCGCCACGTACCACCAGCTCCACCCCCAGCACCAACTTGCCGCCGCCGCCACGTAACGAGGTAAGATTGTTATGATTATACAGAACATCTGTATCAAGCTTTTCTATCAGCTCTTTCATTCAGCAGACTCTTGTTTGCCAAAGTAGAAACAGTGAGTCTGTCTGTAGTTCAGAGTTTAGCTCGTCCTGTGATATGATTCACTTTCAGATCTGCTGCTGTGCAAATTATTCACTTGAGTTTCAATTTAATTTCAGACGGAGCAGGAGTAATGTGCTCCCTCCCCTCATAAACGTTTATTAAATTATTTTTTTTTTTTGACCGTTTCTCTGATCTTTATTTAAATAATTTGTGTTTGGCTGAAAGGATCCATTATCTTTCTTTGGTGCTTTTACAGGGGAGTTCTCTCTCTCTCTCTCACACACACACACACACACACACACACCACACACACACACACAGATGGCTGGTCGAGTGTAGTCACATTGCTTTGTCTGTCGCTATTGTCGCGTTCATTTTGCCATGGGGTGGGGGTGGGGTGGGGGGGGGGGGGGGGGGGTTGTTGCCTGAAGTATGATGAAGTGATTAGGTAAAGCTGGGATCATCACTGTCTGTCAGTGCAGTGTGAATTGGCCTTAAGGAACTCAAGACAGAGAAGCTCCGATACGATTCAAACGTAAAACTGAATTTGAAATCTCTAGTAATTTTGTGTTAGAAATCACATTGTTGTTAGAAGCCTCATATAACAAAAAAAAAAAAAGAAAACTCCGAACCCCCAATAACTAGTCATTACAGACGATTCGAATCCCCTTTTCTTTCCACGATACTATAAAAAGTAGTATCCTCCACAATTAGTATACCTTCTAGAGAAAAATGGGTATCTTCGGATTTCAGTCCCGATTTAGACCGTACCTAGTACTGAGACCTGCTCTCATTAGAGTTACAATGACCTGCTCTTATCATCTAGAATCGTGTTGTATCTCTCTATTGTGCTACTGGATCTTAGCGGCTGCATTCGACACTAGTGACCACAACGTTCTTTTGAATAGACCTAGAAAACTTTTTTGCATTAGTGAGTGCTTACTGGTTCAAATCCGTAACTTACCGACGCCTCAATGCTGTAGCCTGAATGAAGAGTTATCATACAAATCACAATTGCAGTATGTAGTAAACTCAGTGCAGTACGATGTCCGTTACTTTTCACGCTTTACATTTTACCCTTGGGAGATATCATCAGGAAACACTGTTATGCTTTCACTGTTTTGCTTGATGATACTCAGCTCTATATTTCTTCGTGGCCCGGTGAAACATCAATTTGAAAAACTAACGGAATGCCTAGTTGATAGTTAAAAAAAAAAACTGGATGACAAGTAATTTCTTACTGCTAATTTCTGAAAAATCAGGTGTTAATTATTGGACCTAAAACCTCCCCATGTAATAAGACTCGATGGCTGCTCTGTCAATTCTTCGTCATCAGTTAGGAATCTGGGTGTGCTATTTGATAGCAGTCTTTCCTTTGAAAGCCACATTTCTAGTTTTTGTAAAACTGCATTTTTCCATCTTAAAATTATATCTAAATTACGACCTATTCTCTTAATGTCAAATGCAGAAATGTTAATCCATGCGTTTATGACCTCAAGGTTAGATTATTGTAATGCTTTATTGGGTGGTTGTCCTGCACATGAGAACACGAATACTGCCATAAAGTTGTTACTGAATGTTCTGTAGAAATGGTACATTGGTGACCTGAACACATCTGATGTTGTAATAATGATTTACAAACTTCCCAGTACATGAATGCACCATACTCCACTATTTTTGAACCCATCAATTTGCTTTTTGTGTCTATTATGACCTTAAAACTACTTTACTTTAAAAAAAAGACTGTTAAAATTTGACTTCGAAAAGTTTCATTTTGTTTCATAAAAAGATCCGATTCTTAACTAACTTTGCTATTAGTTTGCGTGGTCGGGATCTTATAGGTTTTTAATCAGATGGCAGAAAGGTCTATATCCATTAGTGTTTCACTTTAAGGCTTAAAAGCATAACGCTGTGATAAACTGCAAGGAGACGAGAAGAGTTTTGAATGGATGTCGATGGAGGAGAGGCTTCAGTTCACTGAATCAATTGGGGTGTATTCCAGAAAGCGGGTTTTGTTGGAAACTCCGAGTTTGTTAACCCCAGAAAAGGGAAACTCGGGTGTTTTCGGTTCCAATAAAAGACAAAACTGCCTCCTCGGTCAGTTCCAGATCCGCATCTGTGTTCACATTGCACGATGGATCGGTGACAGGGGGTTTCACACTGCATGACTTCACAATAGGAAGAATTGCCGACAGCTCTGTCTGGTCCTGCAA
>JADLZN010003823.1:0-47861 GCA_018155175.1 Sinocyclocheilus anophthalmus
TGTGATGACAACGTGGATATCTCTCCCCGCCACCTTGGGCTTACTGAGAGACATGTGACGGTCAGAAACCTTCAGGCTCACACCCAGTACAGCTTTGAGATTCAGGCCGTCAATGGAGTCTCCAACAAGAATCCGTATGCACCCCAGTTTGCCTCCGTTAACATCACCACCAACCAGGCTGGTGAGTTCAGTGATTTCTTTCGATTTAAAGCTGTTACCATCCGTCATGGTCCAAAACTACCTAAACTGTTTAGTTCTAGAGACTCTAATAACCAGCCTTGACCAGCTAGATCTGCTACCATGTTCCAACAGGCTACAAATATTCTCTTCCATGTGTGTCCTTAAAGGTTACAAAAATGTTTTTCTTGACATGCTCTAGTTTGAAATAATGAAGTGTAATGGCCTCTCTTAAGATATTTCCAACCCACGGCACGCTACCCAAAGAGCTCAGCCCACAGAATGCATCGATGCCAGAGAGCTGTGCTATGAGGCTCGGTAGCAAAGCTAAGCTACTCTAGGCTAGAGTGTGCTGGGTTAGTGAGATGTGGATATGCATTAACCTTGTGAAAAAAACCACTTATTGTGTGATTTCAAGTTTTGAATTGACACTGGACTTTGCAGGAGAGTTGTGCATATGCATAACCCTCTCTTTGGCACTCTATGCTAGCACCCAGGTCCAAGAATGCCTCTGTTTGCTATCAGGGATTGACCGCAGGCATTGTCATATAACCCGGGCAGTTGTTGCACACGAGTCAATCCCGGGGTGACATGCACACCCACACAGCAGCCCACCCCCATGGTTCCAAAAATTCAGAAGGGTCTGTGATCAGATTATCCCCCAGGACTGTGCTTGAATATTCATCCGCCTTTTAAGACAAAAAATAAATATGGGCCATCAGCTAAAGGGACGTCATGGTTACTTCCACTGTCTCCTCAAGATGAGGCCTCTTAATCCTAGGGTGAACGTAAGCAAGCAGACTGCCCATGGATCATTAGGGCCTTTCGCACCGCAGGAACCTTTTCATAGTACCAGAACTAATTGTGGAACTACCCACTTTTCAGCGTGTTCACACCGCCGGAACTGGGAGCGATTTCAGTACCGTACTGCCTTTTTCGAGAACCAAATTAGTTCCTACTCCGGAGCAGGGTCTAACCAGCGCAACTGGTACTAATCGTGACGTAAGTAGACATTGATTGGCCAAATGCGTATGAGAACGCCCTCACTCGCCATGATTTAAAACGCTGTGTAAACATACTGTAAACATTGTGTCAACTTATTTCACAAGTATGGAGAACAGTGATAGATGGACAGACGCTGAAGTGCAGGCACTTGTAGCAAATGTAGCACAGTCAGTTGTCGTTGGAGATTCTTAGTCCTCCTTTCCATTCTTTCAATCGCTTTACGTATACGTCGACATTCTAGGTCAATTATTGTGAAACCCGCGAGACAACAAAAACACTGTTCCGATCACAGCGTCCTTCATCCTCCTGTTGTTAACGTAGTTCTTTGTTTCTGTTGTTAAACGCCGCGCACAAATGACGTCACTGTCGACCGGCTTACGTCACTTCTTAGTACACACTCTCGGTGCGAATGAAACCCTTTAAATGGTACTGGGAAATAGTTCGTGCCAAATCGTCCCAGTACTTTAGTACCGTACATTTATTTCTGGAACTAAAGCGGTGCGAATGGGCCTAATGTCTCAGGTGCGGCTTTCTGAGCAGGCTGTGTTAGGAGTTGATGTGTTTGGGTTGGGGTAGAGTGAGCTTTGGGAGTGGACAGAGACAGGCAGAATAATAAAGAGCTACTAGGGAAAGGATCAAAGAACCGGACCTGGGGATTAAAACACTTTTAACAAAGAATGAGTGAGGGAGAAAGAGACAGAGGCAAGAAAGTAGGGGATATTGAGAGCTACTGTAGTGTGTGAACAGAACTTGATAACATCAGAAACCGGAGATGGCAACATCAGGTCTGAGGACAAATGGGGATGATACAGATTATGTAAAGTTAAGATAAGAAAGGAGCTATGGAAGAAGTTGTGTTAACACGAATATATGGGTTAAAAAAAGCCCAGGTTACGTTTAATCCTAAAAACAAACAATAGATTATAACTTGCATAAAGTCAGTGTTAAAGGATATGATAATTACCCCAAAATTAATTTTTTTAAATTAAATTTAAATTAAAGAGAGCACAACTTACACTAACATGATGTAAAAATACTTTACAATTTAAACAGTAATTTGGCAAAGAAAGTGCATAATTGTCAAAAAAATATGAGATTATGGAAGACAGACAGTAAGAAGTCGTCATGGGTCATAACAAAGAGCATAGGGAGTGGACAGAGGGTGTGTGCAGCTATGCATATATTTGCATGTGTTTGTAGGTTGTGTGGACTGAATGTGCCAGATACTAAGCCTTCCGGTTTGTCTGTCATGGTACTTTTCACAAGAGACTTTAGAATCCATTCTGTCTGTGCAGTTTAAGAGGCTGGGGCCCCGAAAGGGCCAAAGACTAAGAGCTGTCTGATGCCTACACATCAAAGCAGCCTTTTGGTAATCCTGAATGGGAGCATGCTCTAAATGTGAAAAATAGAAATTCAGCTTTTATTAAGATAGGATTTCTCTCATTTTCCCTACACAGCTCCCTCTGCAGTTCCTACCGTCCACCTGATGGGGGCCTCAGCCAACACCATGAGTCTTTCCTGGCTCCCCCCTGAAAAACCAAATGGCATCATCTTGGATTACGAGATTAAATACCATGAGAAGGTAAGAGCCAGTGTAAGTCAATGAAGTGAAGGACATTCAATCACAATTCCACCACTGTCATCCTCTGCT
The DNA here is from genome assembly GCA_018155175.1 of Sinocyclocheilus anophthalmus. Taxonomy (NCBI): domain Eukaryota; kingdom Metazoa; phylum Chordata; class Actinopteri; order Cypriniformes; family Cyprinidae; genus Sinocyclocheilus; species Sinocyclocheilus anophthalmus. The sequence continues at coordinate 2,834 of JADLZN010003823.1, forward strand.
CTATACATAATCGTTTCACCTGACAACAGCATCAACCCTCTCTCCTTTTCTCTCTCTTTCTCTCTCTCTCTCTCGTACCCTAACACTCGTCCCTAACTCCTTCCTTAATTCATCCCCTTCTTTTGAACCCTGATACCGCAAGGCAGTAGGAGCTTGGCAGGGATGGAGGCAGGAGGATTTGCATAGAGGAGAAGAAAGGGCCAGGCATATCTGCTTCATGTTTGATGTGTTGTACTGACAGATTAAACCAGAGCTGCCAGACACTTGCTTTTGGATGCTGGCTGGTTTTATATGGCTTGTTTTATCACTGTTCCCACAGGACCAGGGAGAAGCTATTGCCCACACCATGACAGCCCAGCGTAGCTCGGCACGCATTGAAGGTTTGAAGCCGGGCACACCGTATGTTGTGCAGGTTCGAGCCCGGACGGTGGCAGGGTATGGCCGCTACAGCAGCCCTACTGACTTTAGCACCAACCACCAGGGTATGTAAAACAGCCTATGTTATCACATAAAAACAATTTTCTTTCAAAGCCTATCATGCAATTGTGTGAATCTAAGAGTATAAATACCTCTCATAGAAAAAGAAAAGCTATAAATAGATCTGAGAAATACGATTCTCTTGAATACATCCCATGATATCTCTCTTTGTGCCTCTCACACAGCCGATGCAGACAAGACTTGGATTGGGGCATTGGTATTATTGCAGGCATTCAGCAGTGGTAAATTTGCAGGTAATTATTCAGGATCATAAGGCTCACTGTTTGAGAGGGAGCTAAAAGGGGGAGCTAGAATAGATTTGTGGCAAAGAAATAGAGGTAAAACAAATGAAAAAAGCACAACAGAAGCACTATTTGTAAGGATAGTTTCTATATAACTTTCCTTTGAGTTTTGGGTAAGAAGCAGTCCATGCTAGTATGGAAAATAATGTAACATTAATTCAGCACATTTTTATTATTTTAATGTCGAAACATAAGCAGTACAGAATAGAATGTCTAGAGTGTCACCCAACATAGTATCTTTTTAATAATAATAATACTAATACTACTACTACTACTACGACTACTACTACTACTACTAATAATAATATAAATAATAAATTATAGTATATAAAAGATATAAAAATTAACGGAAGACACTAATTATATAAATTGAACATTATATATATATATTTATATATATACTGTATATATATACACATTTATACAACAGTTCGTTCTGGTTGTCAAATCTGATTGGTTGAGAACCATGAGATAATGTACTGGTATCGCTACAGGAACGCCATTTCACAATTTTGAATTACACACATTCCCTCAACTGTTGTATACCCATATCACTCGATACGAGAGGTGATACCGGCTCTATATCAGCGCTGTGATTGCAGATATTAAATATATATAAATTGATGGAATACTTTTATTATGCTCAATATATACATATACATACACACACACACACACACACCCACCCCACACAATGTCTATGAATGAATGTGGTCTGCTAGTCTCGTTTTAAATAACACTGGCTTGGTACACTGTATATTGGGATGATTGCTAATGTTCCTCTATTTTATTACCCTATTATTAACATTTAATTTTTAAAGCCCCTTTTATACATTTAGGCTTTTCTAATTTTCTCTGCAAATTTTGTTAGGTTAATTGTAAATAAATGGTACAATTAATCGGCATAATCATATAATCAATTTTTTATCTATTTACAGCCTTACTAAAGATGCATCTGTTTTTTTTTTTTAGCCTGTGAGATTGCATGTCACATTGTCAGGTTCTGCCATCATCTCTCTTATTTAATTTTTCCTTTCACTATTCATTAACAGTAAGTCTACATGCAAAGGCTCATGCACTGTTAACTCTTTTTGTCTTGCCCAGCTTTCCAAGTTAACCCATCTCACTCTGTGTGTATTTTCACCTCAACTGTATTTCTCTCTTTCTTCCTCTGCATTTCTTTTCACTGGAATGCTGTCTACTTCCCAGTCTGCTTTCAAGGTCAGTATAGCTGCTTTCCTCGCCTGCACTTCCTTTCCACTGCAAATCAACTTCTTTAGGTTGTAACACAAACTAAACGCTGCTTTACCAGGGCCTGCTCTGTAAATCATTTTAAGGATGGTTTGAATGATATGGGACCTGTGTTTTTGAGGGGCCAGTTGGGGCAAAACTGTATCCGCTAGGCTAGACAGGAGGAAAATAATTCAGCGGTTGATTGTAGTGTGGTGGTACCCTTGGGCGATGCACTTAACCCCAATTCGCTCTTGTTGCCTCCATCACTCCCCTTGGATTTGCTTCTAAAGTTTCTATGGAAAAAAAGAGAAATTGCTCTGACCTGAATTGATTAAAGGTTCAAAAGGAGGAATGAGGAAACCTGGGAAGGTCAAGTAGGCGCTACAAGCTTGTCTTATTAATGCATGCTAGCTTACCTGTGAGGTCTGTTGAGACGGGGTTCAGAAGAAGAAAAGGACTCGCCAGAGCTTCTGCTGTATGTGAATGACAGAAAGAAAGGATGTGGGGAAAGAACGTGGGAGAGCCCTTGCAGAACTCCAACTAATTGGAGCGTAAAGAATCTCCATCAGTCATTTTCTCCCCAGCGGTGTTGAAAAGCTTACCTCTTCTGCAAGCACACCGTCGATATGGACCCATCCTGCTACAGCCGGGATCTCAGCGCTTGGCTTGTTTACTGCGGTTATTGTTTGCATCTCTTTTTAGTTTGGTCTGGAACAGAGACTTGTCAAACGGTTTTATTTTTTCCACTCTTGTTACTCCACTAGAAAACAAGCCGAATGTTACGGGAGCGCTTGACAGAACTGTCATTCTCTCTCTATCTCTTCCTCGCTCATCCTTCTTCTCCTCCTCTTTGTTTTTTGATGTATTCTCTGGAACTCAGCAACACAACAAACAGGGCCGATTTGATATCTCCCCCAGATGAAGGGGTGCGGCGTAATGAAAAGGAATCCATGTCAGTCTGAAATGAATTTTCCCCAGTGTTACGCATTTGCTGCTGAGCTCCAGGGCCTCTTGATTTAGTCTACAAATGCTTGACAATAAATGTAATGTGCATCATTCCCTGAAGTATGAATGCTTCCTGTCGTTTTTCTCTTTATTTTTATTATTGCTTTTTACAGAACTTTTTACAAATATTTTTACATTTTAATTATTTTTTCTTTAGTATTTTATGAGCTTAAGATTAGCATGCAGTATGTTATATTAGAAATATTTCATATATAGTGGCTTTGTAATATGTAGTAACATATTTCATAATATATTTTGTCATTCTTCCCTCTATTTTTCCTCTCTCTTCCACAGTTTGTGTAATTTAAGTTACCGTTACTCATTCTGGAGAGTTAGAAGGCTGTATTTCTGGGTTTTGTCTCATTATTGCGAGAGGCTGCTCTACTGTGCTGGTCTGCCGCTGTCGGTTTCTCCGGCAGGTGAAGGCCACAATCCCGCACAGACAGGGAGGTCTGCTTCTCTGGGCCTGTCGATGAGTGCATACGATCCGGCTAGCTCGTGGAACACCTCCGCCTGTCTGTTGTCTCTGTGTACTTTCCAGTTAGCTTTGGCTGTCCTGGCCTCAGGGCCGACCGCATGATTAACTATATTAGTCAAGGGCCGGAGGGAATTGTCCTCTCCGCACAGGACGGTACATAACAGACGCAGGGACACCCTGTCGTGCACCTGGCCGCAAAACCTTCTCAGAAGCCAAAGTCTATTAGGCTCGAAAAGTTTGCACTCACCACAGACAGAACTGTGAATATGAACCCTGCTATCAAGCAACGGCTCTTGCCAGCTCTGCTCCACCTGCTGCTATAGAAATGGCCACAGTCTGCGAAGAACCCACATTTCCTGTCTTTTATTAGGCCTGAGCTCACGAACATGTCCTGAATGCCAGGAAGGAGATATCCAATATAAAGACACAATTGACATTTAAAGGATGACTTCGAGAGGGATGAGGGATGAAGTAAACAGACTCTCAAACATTCTTTGATGGCGTTCCACTCCGTTCTGTGCCGGTCAAACAGGTTGGGGTTGCGATAAACAGAAAGGTTTTTGTCCTTACTCAACCTTTTTGCTGTTTATCCCATCCTGGACTGTTACTGTGGGCACACTTATGTTCAATTCTGTCAGCACAGTTGAAAAGAAAAAGAAAAATGGCATTAAAAAGTGGGCCCAAAATGCTTGGATGAAAACGCTGCATGGTAACCATCTCCAGCCTTCTGCGTTGCGTCAGCCCGCTCATAAACGCACATTGGCTCCGGAACATAAGACGCCTTTCTGTTTCCTACCCAGAATTCCTCCTAACTGCATGATGGATTTATTTCTTCAACATCGATTTCCTTGTGTATTCATCTCCAAATCGCACCCAATTTTACCATTGGGTCTTGTTTTATGTTATTAAGTGTCAGGTGTGATTGAACTTTGGAATAACGTTTGCTTTAATGCCCGCCGGGCCTCATTTCTCCAGTTAAGTGACCGCAGAACGTAATTGTTTAGAAATGTAGGTTCATATTATTTTGAGAAAGGAAATGTTGAAAGAGCGAACATTTTATAAGGAGTCATTTTGAGGGCTTGTGCATTTTGGGTTGCTTTGTTTTTCTAGTTCGACCTTGCAGTGGTGGCCATTCAACAGCGTTTGCTTTTGCCTCGTCATGGCTTTGGATGTCAGCAAGGACTTGTCCATCCCTAGGGCGTAATTTGGCCGTGTGAGAAGGACTTTTTTAGTTTTTTTGTGTTTTGAGAGGTGTTTACTAGATACATGTTTCAAAGACTTCATTATACAGAAGTTTAGATCATCTTTATAGCCGAAAATTAGCAAGCTTTCTGATGTTTGCTCACACACTTCAGCCGATATCTTGAGAATTTCAAAGTGCTTTCGTTTCGAGCCTTACCCTGTAAACATTGCCTGGAGCTGTCTTGTAAATGAATTATTGATTTTAAGATCTGGACCAAAATAATGAATTACTATTTTTGATCATATTCCAGGGTTTGAGCTCCATGAAAATAAGATTCATTAATGAGTGAATATCTTTCTCTAAAGCGCACTCTTCTGAATGCATTTTCACCTGTGTCTCCAAGCGTGTGTTTTGTTTGGATTTATATGTTACGTTTTGATGTATAATTAGTGTGTTTTTCCTCTAGACCACCTCAAAGTTGTGCTGAAAGATTGTTTTCTTTCTCTCCCACCCTGTCATAGACCTATTTACCTGTTTTTCTTTTTTTCCACTCATGTTCATGTTGCTTCTCTCATTGGTTGAAGGCACATTGGCACACAAATATAGTACAGTTTCCCTAGTATTGATAATATGGCTGCTAATACAACATAAAGCTCAGTACAGAGAGGAGGAAGATGACAGGGTTACGTATGGGATCCAGAGTTTTATTTAGAGGAAAGGAAAATATTGGCACTGGAAAAAATTAAATAAAGAAGGCCTTTAAATGGGGTCTCTGCCCTTGAACACATGTGTAGCTGTGTTCACTAAACAGAGATGTTTCCATTTAGGTTTGTGTGAACCCAGTGTGTTAGCTTGAGAGTGAGATGTTCTCTTCAAATGCGTCCTGTATTTATTCTTTTTCTTTTTCTTTTTTTCTTTACCATACTTTTCAGAAGGTTTTTAAATTTTTTTTGAACAAAAGTTTCTTATGTTCACCAAGGCTGCATTTAATTGATCAGTAAAAACAGTAATATTGTGATATACTTTTACAATTTAAAATAACTGTCTATTTAAATATTTTAAAATGTCATTTATTTCTGTGATGGTAAAGTTGAATTTTCAGCATCATTACTTCAGACTTTAGTGTCACATGCTGCTCAAGAAACATATTCTTTATTATTATCAATGTTCAAAACAAATGTTGTTACTTAATATTTTTCTGTTTCTCACAATTCTTTGATGAATAGTTCAAAGGAACAGCATTTATTTGAAATAGAAATATTTTGTAATGTTTTAAATGTCTTTATTGTCACTTTTGATCTGTTTAATGCATCCTTTCTGAATAACAGTATTAATTTCCCTCCAATAAATAAATAACTGGCATCAAACTTTTAATATAAAAGTTAAATAAAAAAAAAAGATTTTTTAAACTTTTATACACATTTTATGTGTTTTTTTTTTAATGTAAAATGCGTGTAAAAGTTAAATAAAAAAATAATAAAAATGTTCACAGGTTTTAGAATTTTTAGATATCCCAAGTGATGACCCGAAATTCAAATTAATGCAGACGTTAATATTGTTAGATTTTATAAATAAGAATAATTGCAATCTAGGTGATTAGGTTAAAGCATTTACATGATCATTTCATCTTCTGAATATTCCTTTTCATGTAAATGCAGTTGGGTGTTCGTGTTGTGTGGTTCATTGTTTCACTGTTACACTGATAAATGTAAAGCAGAATATATTTTGGGCCCATTTAAGGAATCTTTGAAATCAATATTTGACTTAATCTGACAGGATGGGCTAGATTAGAGTGCCATCATCACATCTATGCCATCATAGCCATAGTGAAGCTTGATGGAAATATTGGCATGCATGCTAGTAATACAGTATCTGCCTAGAAAAGCCTCTCTGTCAACAAGGTTTACGAATCGCTTTTGTTATACACTGTACCTGCGTTATCCTACGCTTTTATCACAGCATAGCAGAAATACCAGAACTACTGGCGAATTACATCTGAATTAGATGTTGCCGTTCCTCTTTATTGTTGTAGAAGTGTTTCCTCCATGAACTCTGGGAAATGGGGTTACCTATCCCATCACATCAGAGCTCAAATGGAGACATATAAACATATAATCAAAACCCTGAATAAAGGGCTGGCACTCAGTGCATAAAAACAGTCAGCTGCTTATTACAAGTGTAGCGGAGCCATGCAGATGGCTTGGCCTCTTCTGGAAGCACCAAATGGCAACATTCCAGTATATTTATGACCTGTTACACAAACTCCCCTGAGCACACACACAAAGTCTTTCTTTTTGCTTTGTTATATGGTCGTGTTATCTTGAAGATGTTTTTTTGACAACACAGCACAATTTGCCTGATGTTTCCAGAATGGACATGAAATTTATTTGCGGTGCTTTTATTAGATTTTTTTAATAGCTATCAAATTAGCAGTGTTGAGGAAACTGCTTTGGAACTGCAACTTGTTAAGATGCTCATAAAATAGTTAAACTACAGCCAAGCTACACTTAGAGCAATTGTAGTGCAGGTTAACTAAAAATAGCTTTTTGAGAAAAAAAAAATCTTTCTGGAAGTTAATTGTCTTAATTCTGCAATTAGACTATTTATCTGGGACAAAACTCCAGAACTAACTAATAAAACTAGAAAATGCGTTTATATAACAGAGCCGAAAATATTGTTTAAATAAATATTTTGGTTTTAAATGAATTGGTGAATCATTTAAATGAATCAATGAATTGTTTGTTTAAATCAGTGAATCGTTTATTTAATCAGTGAATCGTTTATTTACATGAACCATGTGAATGAACTGATTCACCAAATCGAATCCGATTTCCCAATGCAACATTTGAGAGAGAGGGCAAAGTTCACTCTGCTATAAAGCTGAGTGATGAAAATGTGATGAAAATAACAGCGATGGAGCCGTTTGTCATGCTACACCGCTGCTGGTATATCCGCACTGTTTTGAAACTGCTGATGTGCTGTGGTCAAGTTAGTAGCATGCTGCTTTTAATTATTTACACCCTAATGGTGCAACTGAATCAAGGACCTATTGTGTTTTTGTTAGCCTCAAGACCCGATTTCTGGTTGCATTTGCAGAAATGTATGATTCTAACAAATATTGCATACAACAGTTGATGAAATATTAGTAGACTTCACCTCTTCGTCGCCTACACTCTGTCAACACTTCTCGTGATCCTCACATCCAAGAGACACACGTTCACGTACAGTAAAGAGAAGAAAAGAAAACCTTGGGAACCTTCTGATGGAGAGACGCTCACACCAGTTGCTCCTTCACTAGCAGTATGTCACCAGGCAAACCCGATCTCCAAACCTTTGTATGGCAGTTACTAGCAAAGTTTTGTTCTAGTATCTGCAACAGGAGCCAGAAGACTGGCTTTCCTCTGGTACTTCCACACAGAGACTCCACTGTGCTCAGGACAGCTCATCCAGAATTACGATCAGGTTCTAGTGGTGCAGCAGCTTGGCCCGTTTTCTCCAAGCCTTGTTCGGCGTCACCTTGCTTCAGCGAACACACTCTGAAAGCTCCCTCGCTGCTTTTTACTCCAAAGCACCAACCGAAGCACCTTGGTGCCACTTTCCTGGCACACGGAGATGTGGCTTGTCATATCCCATAAGCCCCCATAATAAAACTTCAATTACCTTCCCATATTGTGTGTCTTGGGCAATGCTCTGTGGTATCAAGCAGGGCGCCGAGGGAGATCTTTCCACAACGCTGTGTTATTACTCATTTAAAGACATTGGTGTTGGCATTGTCAGTGGTACATCTGTTCTCCAGGGTAGAGGTGCAGTTTTTCCCTTTTTTTTTAATCAAGTCAAGATGGTGAACGGTAACTGATCCCGGCCGCCACGCTGCCAGTGGGCAATACACCGACAGCGGCGACGTAATCAGGAAAACTCTCGCGCTCTAACACTCGTTGGGGCCGAGTGACCGCAGCATCTAGGCCTGTTGGTACGACACTTCTCAGAAATGAAAACGGCTTGAATGCTCTTTTAATTTATTTATTCCTTCCTTTTTGGTAGTGCTTCATGTTCCTGCGGGTTTCCATGCCACAGCAAATGGAGGAGGGAATAGGATAATGAGAAAAATCCCAGAGCTCAAACACAAACATACTGCCTTTCATTTGCAGCACAGCTTGATCTGTGGAGATCAGTCCTGCTTCCTTCTGTTGTCATTTATAATAAGCTAGAACCATTTTTTTGGCTCTTCTCATTGACCCTTCTGTTTGTACTAGACTGCTTATATGTGTGCGAAAGAAGAAAAAAACTCTAAAACAGTATTTGAGGAAGAGATTTTTGAGTCTACTTGTGGCCTGGCAATATTAGTTGGTATTTTATATGATCTTTTTTGGTTTCACCCATTCCTAATTAAAATATATTGAAATATAGTTGCTTTTTCAAATTTAAATCAATTCCAATACAGTCAGCCTGTGATTTGATTTCATCAATCATACATAATGCCACATTATTTTTTTATTCTATTTTGTTTATTTTTTAATTTAACTTAATTTATCTTTTATTTTATTATTTAATTTAGTTTAGTTTGACCCATTCCTATATAATACACATTGGTTTTCTATTAAAATATACAATTAGGCATTTAACTGATTTCATTAAATACAATGCAACATGTATTTGATCTTTTTTATTGAAATGTTTTTGTTATTCTAAATAGAATAATGCATATTCTATTTTTAAATATGGTATGTGAAACATTATGCATTATTTCATAATGTGCACAGTATACTTTCTGCAAACCTTTTGGCAATGCTAGTTGCTAAAAAGTTGCTATACCATTAGTTATCAAAGACTTGAACACTCACGTTCCTCTCTCCGCATGTTTCCAGTATCTGTCCACCTCAATGTCCATCTGTGCATGTCTGACTGAAGTCTGTTGGTGTGTCCTTGCAGGCAAATGAAAGACCAAAGCAAGAAGTTTGCCAACCTGAAGCACAAAGAGCAGGTGGAGAAGAACAAGAACGCTCAGTTGATGGAAGAGGCTCGTAAGCGAGAGGATAACATCAGCGAGAGTTCTCAACATATCAAGGTAAATCCACATGACGTTTATGTACGTTATTTACAGTTACGTACGGTTCATGAGTCTGTTCCAGATCAGACCTTACTCATGTGATGTTGCCTAATTGAAATACAGGATGAATCCCTACGCCTTGTATTGGATTTCTGGCAAGCGTTTTACACACATAACCGCTGAAATCTGACGAGAGCAGTGGCTGTTATGGTCTTAACATTGAAACTTAACCCGTAATGAGGCCCATCAATCTTTTAAGAGGGTCATAGTCCCCCAAAAACCATGAGTTATTCACAATAGCTCAATCTTTTGTGCAGCATTTAAAGGTTTTCCTTTTGCGCTGCCTAGAAATGTGTCTCCTCAGAGCGATCCGTCTTCTGATTATATAGTTTGGATGTCAGCTCTGGTTCCTCATTTGAGAATTGCTGGGATGTTTCTCAGGTAAAGAGCGAGCTCATGTTTCCCTCATCCAGACCGCATTCACGCACATCCTGACCTCGTGTCCTCCTCTCATTTTGAGCTTTAGATTTTGGGAAAAGATAAAAGGAGAGAATAATTGAACAATGAAATAAGACAAAGTTGTTCAGTGCAACCGCAGGAACTATTTTTGAATCTATGGCTCCGTGATATTGAAGCAGCAGTGTCCGTATCCAGGTATCAGCGTATTTATTTTGAGCCGATTTGCAAATACAAACTACCTAGGCTGATGCAACTTTCATCATATTGACTATTTTTGCCCCGATTTGACAAGATGGTGGTCTGTGGTGGTCGTTCCCGCCCTTCTGGAGTGAGGGTTCGAATAGAAAGCCAGAATCAGCAGTTAATGTCTGTGAGAATCTCTGCGCAGAAAGTCCCACTTTTTATGGAGGGGCTGTTTTTCCTCTTTGCCGTAGACTTCTAGACAACAATGCCACAGCAACCCTCCCTTTGTTGTGGTTTTCGGTGTTTTTCCTGGCCGTCGGTTTGTTCTTTCGATAATTCTCCGTTTTCACATTTTCCTTGTTCTGTGTCATGTGTTCTTTGTTTTCGTTCGAGTTCATATGCTCTTTTTCTGACAGCAGGATTGATGTGCTATTGGACTTCGACCAGTGGTACCCGGCAACTGGTGCGTCAGTGTGTGCGTGCGCACAAGTACGTGTTGCGGTCAAAGAGAGCTCATTTATGACTTCAGGGTCCCAGCTTCCTCCGTGGGGTCACATTGCCACGAGCCCACATGTGGCTTGCACTCGAAGCACCCTGATGCGGCTGCATCGAGGGCCTCGTCTGGAAGCGGCACCAGCTGCTTCCTTCAGCCAAGACCATCAACCACCACCTTCCCCCACAGGCATGTCACGATCCGGCCTTGAGGCCCTGAGACTCCAGATCAGGCGAACCCCGAGCTGATCTCCACACGCTATTGGACGCGTCAGGCGTGTTTGGAAGGGAAACCAATTGTTGTGTGGTTACGGTGGTCCCGCTCCAATCGGTTGGTCAGGGTGAGCTGAGAGAGAGGTTAGTCCAGGACACCAGAGCGATCCTCTCTCTCTCTGACCCGGTGCTAAAAATGGCTTTTTCAATCAATTAAGAAGGTTTCCATTGGAGCCCAGAGGTGGGATGTGGGGTGGTCGGTTGTGGTTGAGCACCAGAGCTGCACAAACACATTCGGAATAGCAACTGTTGACATTGGAGAAGGTTAGATGGTCAGAAAGGAAGGACTCTCGCTTCTATTTTTTGATTTTCCTGCTGGTGGCGTTGTGCTGCTTCCACATGATTTGATCCAATCATTCTTCTAATTAGTGGTGCTTTCTTAGGCAAGCATAATTGTAACTTCGAACAAACCTCAAGCTTCGAAACAAAGCGCAAATTTGTGCTCGAGCGGAACTGGACCTTTAACACGCAGGAAGTTGAACTGAAATTGGAATGACAGGAAGTGGAAATTACCAAATTACAATTCAAAGAAATACAACGTAGGTAATGTAATCTGGGAAATGAAGTGGTGTTCAGCAAATCTGTTTGTCTGTAAGTCCTATAAAACCTTCAAACTTCAATACTTAAAAACTAAAAACGGACCAACTTTCATTCTAAAATTTCTTTAAAATTGTTACGTTATTTTTTAACAATACATATTAGTGTTATATGAAATTGAGAATTTAAATTCAATTTTTACTACAGATTCAACTCTTTTTCCTTTTTGCAATCTCTTTTGAAATTTAATTCAAGTTCAATAATGGATTTTGAATTAAAACACTGTGAAACCAATTTTTTTTTTTTTTTTAGAAAAGTCTTGTTTTGCTATTATTTTAAATGTTTCTTTATGAAGTTTTACATGCTGAATATGAAAATCACATTACTTTTTGTGTATCATTAACAGTGCTCATGAAAACTAAAAAATGTGTTGACAACTTATACAAGCTAATCTGTTATTAGTCATGCAGTTACCAAAAGTGAGTCGTCCAAAACTTCAGAAGTGTACTTTGGATGATTTTTGTCTTTTATGACTAGTCCCACAATGTTCTGGAATGTTCCAAAAAGCACTAGAAAAAACCATTCCAAATTAGTGCAAACCCATCTGTATTTCTATTAATGATAGAAGTTCTAAAATTACCTGACCTAAATATTTACCAAAATATTGATGCTATGTGAAAATAAATCGTATAATAACAATTAGCTCCACAGAATTACAGAAGAACCATAAAAAAAGTGAAACTGATTTTTTCGTTACATTGTGAAATCATTTTGAATTCATTTCTGGATTGCTCATTGGTACTGTAACTAACCCCAACCCTAACCTTGGGTGACTACTAACAAAAAACCTAGAAACCACTTACAATAGTACACCAGATAGCAACATGCTATTTACTTGGAAGTGACTTTTTGATGGGAAAGAATCAAAATGTCAATGTCTGGTTAATTAAGTTTAGCTGTTAGTTTCCATAGGATGAACAAATGGGGCGCATACACTGCAGAGAATTGCAATGCAAGAGAGGGTCTTTGATCAATGACCCTCAAGAGCGAGACTTTATCCTCTTCTGAGTCATCCCTATCCTTTTTCATTTATCTCCTAGCCTGATAAACTTGAGATGGGTTTTTATAGGCCCTCCACAATCTCTTCAAGCCGTGCCGTTCCCCCCCCCCCCCCCCCACACTCCTCCCGCCAATCAAATATCATCAGCCTGAAGAAATCAAGACTTTCGCTGGGAAACAGGATGGAGTAAGACAGTGGGGGAGAAAAGATGACATTATAATGAAGCCCAGTAAATACCTGTTTTACTGCGTGGTTGAGTCTGTTCTCTTTTAGTGCACCGTCTTACTGATTGCAGCGCCAAATGCTCTGACTCCCAGCATGCCCTGTGACCAGAAGAATCCCAATCTCCACCTTGATCGGCCTTCACCAAAGAAAGATTCGACGGAAAAATTGAAAGAGAGAGTTGGAAAGAAAATAGAAAAGTCAAAGAATGGAAAGGTACATCCAGTCAATATGCTTCACCTCAGAAAGGGTGAACATATTCCGCCACATAGTTTGTGCAATCATCAAAGCAAGCTCAGAAACCGGTGCAATGTGTGCACTACTCCAGAAAAGCCATTAGACTGACGCCGGAGCGCCGCACATTGCGAATATCGGTTGTAAGCCATAGGTCTTCTGTTTATAAGTCTCCCAGACCCTTTTATGTTTGGCACAATGTGCTCTCGTGTGGTTGTAAACATCAGCACTCAAATGCCGAGAGCTTAGAGTGACACCTTTAGTGTGCAATTGTGGAACAGTATTTTATAACATTTGGCGAGTTAGGGATCATGCTGCTAAGTGCTCTTACAAGCACTGGTGGTCTTTTGTGTTTTGCATGTAAATTTGTGCACGGTTAAGAAAGCCTGAATATACTGTATGCGTACTGTCGGTTGATTTAGTGTCATGATTTTATTCGTTTTTTTTATTTTCATAGCAGGGGATTCCTAAATGTAATAAAAAAAATAGATGAAATCTAGAGAAACTAGTCAACCTCAGTAATCAACCATCCTGACCCATCCACATTTCTAATTAGAAATTAGACACATTTATGTGAAGATTTATGTAACAGGTACACATCTGCAATCTTGCAGCTTCTCATTGGTCTTTCTGCTTGTGTTCGCATTTGCAGGCAAATGAAAAGATCTGACAGGTGATGGCGACACACTGGAGTTAATAAACCAAAGTGCTGCAGGCGAATCACAGGTTTATGGTCCTTTTTAAACACGCAGATATAAAAGAGTCTAACAGGAGCCTTTTATGACTCGCTGGCCTGCCGATGCTGCTTTTATTCAGGGGGAGCGCATTACTGTCCCTGAGGGGGGAGGCCTTTTTTCATCCTAAATGTAATTTTCTCAACCTGCCATAACAGACTGGTCGCATGTGGTGCAACATCGAGGATCCATGAGGAAGCTATAGTTGGCACAGGACAGTTTTAGGAAATGTGATTCAGTTCAATGAATGAGCAAACCTGGTTTGCGAGTTTTAGCTGGTGTTTTTATTTTTTATTTTATTTTGAGTTTTTGTTTAGGTTTTTTTGTTTTGGTTTGTTTTTAATTTTGTTTTGGGTTTTTTGTTTCGTTTAGAATTTTGTTTTGTTTGACTTTTGGCTCTGTTTTTTGTTGTTGTTGTTCTGTTATGTGTTTTGGACACATTAAAATGGGAGACCAGCTTTAACCAGCTAAAACCAGCTAACCTGGCTGTTTTTTCAGCAGGGAACTGTTATATTTCTTACGAATTGCTTGGGCTTGACCTAACAACAAGTTGTGCGTGTAGAGGAACCATCTTGGGATGGGATGTTACATTACTGTCTCGGGCGAATTAGCATTGACAGCTTCAGGTTTAGGACTTTTTTTGATTTCTTGAGGTCTCTGTGGAATGTTCTCGAATGTTCCAGTCTGTCTTCCAAAACCTCCGAAGACTGACGAGAGATCAGACTTTAGCGGTAACACTGAGCAGAGGTGAAACAAAACTGCGGTAAATATCTGCCCGACAAGGTCGTCATCACTAATGCTGTGGCGAGAGACATTCTCAACACTCGGAGGGAAACGGAAAGAGAGAGGTAAAGCGAGGCCGAGACTGAGGAATGGAAATAGCTTCGGAAGAAAAGCAAGAGGCACAGTGTACTTCACACATGAAAGCCTTTATTCTGCCACTCATCACCTCTCGAGCGTGAACAGGTCAGGAGGGAGCTAACAGACGGCAGTTGCGAGAGCGCTGGAGAGGAACTCTGACTAGAGAACGGCTACTTTTTCAAGTTGTGGGAATCAAGAGCACCTTGTTTGGTTGTAGTGATGCATTGGGCTGCAACAGTTAGATATTATGTGTAGTCTAGAGATGTGTGTAGCCATTAACGGCTGAAAACATTTCAAAAGGAGAATATACCATTTTCTTGTGGCTTTCCAAAATTAATTTTTTTTTTTTTTTTGTACTCAGTCACTGTTGGTCTCTCCTCAGCAAATCCCAGAGCTGCTGGCCTGAGCCAGAACGCGTATGACATAGCAGTCATTGAGTAATGAATGGTCAAAATCTCAGCACACAACATTACAGCTTAATATTAGAAGATTGTACCACTTTTTTTGGCAAGATCATTATTAAATCATTCACTATAACACACATGAGATGGATGATGCATAAAAATATTCTGAATGGAGCTAAACAAACTAAATGTATTATCCAGCGTTGATTGTATCTTAAAAAAGTATATTTTTTTAAAACTTGGTTTTATACAAAAAAAAGAGAAAACGTCTGTGCAGTACGACAAAATATACTTGTATTAAAGATGCATTCTCTCAAAAAACAAGTTTAAATGTCTAATGCAGTGTTGCTTCTTAAGAAAATCTCTTGATTCAAGGATTTTTAGATATTTTAACTTGAAAATTACACAAAAACACTCATTAAGAATAGACTTTTTTTGCAGTGTATGTTATTGCAACACAAGTTGGCAAATACTTTGGTGGATTCATGCAAGTAGATTGGAGCTGAGCTTGCATGACTAGAAAACAACTGCCCGAGGGTGTTACCCAGATCCAAAATGGCCACCAAGTGAGCTGACTTGTTTAAAAAAAGATTTGCCTTCCCAGAGCTGCACCATCTGATACCCATCAGCCCCATATGCAGGCCCTCCACCCCTTCAATTAGAACAGAGCCTTGTTGTTTACACCCATCTTTGTTCTGCTACATCTCAAGTCTTTCTCCTCCTCCTTATGCTAAGTGTTTAGCCTCTGGCTGTGTGGGACATTCTTGCTCTCATTCTTGTGTTTTTTGTTTTTTGGGTCCACTGTACATAAACTAGTGGCTTTGAAACTGTCCCAGTGGCTTCCCTGCCGAGGGCAGATTTTCCCCGCAGAGATGCTTTGATGATAATGACTTTATGTTTTGGGGAGTCTGTTTTATGACACGTTGTGCCCAAACACCCGCTATCGTTCAACGCACGGTAGAGCAGTGATCACAGGACTGTGAATTAAAGGTCAGCTTCCCACCACCACAGGCTGAGGCACAGGCTGAGAGCCGAAAGTCTTAACACACCTGGCCAATGTTTTTCCCCATGCTCATATTTTTATTAATTTTATTTTTTTTCGTTCTCAGCATAATGAGTGTGTATGCCTGTACTCTGAAGAGTAAGCATAGGGTCAGTTGTGCCACATTTTACTTAAGGAAAAATAAACTAATATTATATATATGTTATTACTATATATATATATAATATAATTATATCTATATGTATATATATATATAAACATTATAGTATTTATATATTTTTAAAAGTTAGCTTTATTTTTATATTTTCTTTTTTTTTCATTTTTTCATTTGATTTAGTTATCATAATGTTAGTTTTTTTTTAGTAGTTTTGTTATGATCCATTTGTCATATTTTACTAGTCTTTTTATTTCTATTTAGCTTTATTTTATTATTTTTTTTCTTTATTTTAGAAATTGTATTACTTCAACTTTTTAAAAAACTAAATATTAGAGGACATATTAACTGAAATAAATCGTTTATTTTAGACTTTTGTGAAACAAAAACTCACAACAGGTTCTGCTATCAACCAGAAATGAAAACCATCTATTCTTAACCCCAGAAATTATGACTATACAGAAAAAAGTAAGTCATGGTTTAGTCAATTGTAGAATACATTCAATTTACATTTCAAAGATAAAAATAGAACAGAAAAGGGTAAAAAAAAAAGTTTACCGTACTATGCATAATGCAATTCCAATAGTTTTTGTTATATTAAAATATTTACGATAATATTTAATTAATTTAATATACAAAATAGTATTTGAAATATAATACAGATTATATTTTATCATTTGTGTTACATTTGAAATGGTGTTTAATTAGTAAATGTATAATATTTATTACATGTAATAAATATTACATAAATTATAATATATCTTTAGTTTGTACCTCATCTTTAGTAATAATCACATAGTTTCATATATTGGCAAACTTATTTTTATATATTTATCAAATTCTGCCCTGTGGATACTTAATTTTGACATATTTTTAGCATTGGAAACTGCTTGTCACTTTTCTCAATCATAGGCAGAATAGGATGGACTTTTTCTAAAACATATCACTAAACACCGTTTTGTTCGATTTAACGAATGACCATCACTACTCTCCTACATCAAGCCATCATCATGATGTAGAACATGCAGAAAGCCGTGTAAGATGGGAGAGAGAGAGGGTTGAAAGAAAAATGTAAAAAGACTTGGAAGATGCCGGAAAGGGTTCGCTTCAAAGAACCACATCACAGGAGGTTATAGAAGTGAAGTAAACAGTGTTCGTAGCTCTTAGATCTGCAGTAACCACAGCACCCAGAGGCTTGATATCCAGCTCTCTTGGGAGCGTTTCAAAGCCCTGTTTTGAGCTCGTCATGGAAGCTTCGATTTCTTTCTGCTTGTCACTCACTTGAATTCCCTCCTCTCCTGGCCTTCTTGTTATTGATTGCGTTCACAAATTAACAACACTCTAGTTTATTGTGGCCCACTTTCAGCTACTTCCTCTCAAATGTTCTACCTCGTACGATGGCTCTTCTACCATTTTAAACAACTGTGAATTCGTTGAACGTCCAATGAACTCATTCACATTTGGTTTGTTGTGTCTCTTGACTCTCCAAAGAGTCAAAACCAAATGCGGTTCAGTCTGGCAGAGCATTTCGCCAGTCTCCATGCTTTTCAACTCAAACCAGATCCAGGATCGGGAGCTCGGGATCAGATGGCGGGGGTAGGGGGAATCACATCCGCATGTTCTCATTTCTTTAATAGACTTCCAAGGTCTTTTTTATTGGGCCTGTTTGTTGGCGTATGTTGTTTGATGTTACCATGCTTTTGGCCGTCTTTTACGCTTTCCCCAGCCAGGAAGGATGGACACCTGCTGCTCTTTCCGGGTCTTTCATAAACATTTGCGATTCCTCGCTCTCGCACCCAAAACGATACAGAAGAATCCTCCCGCTGGGAAAAACGACTAAGGGACATCTGCTACCAAACCCTCCACTTTGACTGTCTTTTCTTAGACTTGTAGCTGAGCTCATCCATTTTAAATAATGCCTTACAATGACTTAACTCCTCACCCTAATGAACTGCTGAAACCGCTTGAGTCCTGGGACAGTGCAGCTGCACTGCAAACACATTTTTCAGTCCCGTTCCTTCCAAAAAGAAGCTGCAGATGGGAACAAAATGGGTTCGTGTTGAATTAGGTAACCTATGGTTGATTATTTCTGTGTGTGAGAGCATGTTAGACAGCTGCAAGTCATTCTGCCCCAACTGTGTGAGCTGAGCTTTTGTTTTTCAGGCTCGTCCTGCTCATCTCCTAATTAGATGTGCGAGCAGCGGAGAGCTGGGCAGATTCCCCAGCGAGCCCCACACGAACCTGGCCTGTCCCTCCGGTACAGCATGTGGCTTTGATTTGTGGCTTCCCTGAGGTGTCTCCCCCCTCCCCTTCTTATCATCTGGTTGGTTTTTTGGCACGCACAGCTTACAGTAATGAGATTTTTGAACCCGAGCCAAAAAAAAAAACAGGGACAAAATTAACCCCTGTCGCTTTAAATCAAACCAAAGGATTTGCCGGTCCCCCCTGCCCCTGGGCCCCCCCCCGAGGAAAAACGTCATAAAACAGGGTTTTTTTTTTTTTGGGAATTTGCAAAAGTAAATATGGGCAAAATAATAATGACAGAGAGCCCTTTATAACCCACATGCTGTTTTTTTGGATTTTCTGGTATCCCCTCCCCCCCGTCCCCCGCGCCTCACTCATGTCTGGGGTCCTGAACTTCCTGTAATTGCTGACCTTGGTTACAGAAAAATCCTGCCGATTCAACGGATGCATCTGGTTATCGACATTGCCTCTTGTTGCAGGAATTTGTGGTGTGGGATTCCAGATGAAAATGGTGTCTGGGATTGTGTGCCTCTTGTCTTGATATTGAAAGTTGATGCATGCAGTTGGAAGGAATTTTACAGAAAAAATGATCAATCTTATAATTACATCTGATTATTGATTCTGTGTCAATTATGCCCAGATATATCCCAGAGAATGCTATACATTCTCTGGGAATGTATCCAATACTATGGTATAATTAATTATAACTAGTTTTGTCAGGACCACTATCGTCAAAGATGATGGACAATTAGCATACAGTTTGGATTGGCGGTATGTTTCTGTTCTGGGCAAGAACTCCCTGTGCATCCGAACTAGTTTAGTTTTGGTTTTTAATTATTTTTTTTATGTTTTATTTTATTCTATTATTTTTTTTCTGTGTCATATTTGGCTAATTCATCTTCATAAACAGCTTAAAACCTCTTGATCTTTCTCTCAGGATTTTCTGCAGCAGAGCGACAGATGCATCTGGTTATCTGTGTACCTTCACATTGCCTCTTTTAGCAGGAATTTGTGGTGCGGTATTCCAGATGAAAATGTTCGCTGTGATGATCGGCGTCTGGGATTGTGTGCATCAGGCCTCTGTCTTCATATTGAAGGCTGATGCTTTTAGCTAGAAGGCAGTTTCTCAGCATGGAGGCCATTACCACTGTAGAGCTCCATTTGTATGAATGGCAGTTTGTGTGTATGTGTGTGTAGCGGCTGTTTGCTCGGTTGTGTGCATGTTTGTAGAGGTCTGTACTAAGTGCCTCAGGCCTGCCAAACGAGTCAGGACTTTTGTAGCCGATTTTGAAATGTGGGGGGAAAATGAAATGTGAATGTTCCTTGAAATGGAGCAGCGTAATGAACTCAAGACTGTTCCCATATTCAGCACTACTCTGGCGTTTCTCCATGTATCCCACAATGCCTATTCATTTGAGACCTTAACCATTGCGTTCTTTCGCTCTCTAGCACACTTTCAATCAGTTTTTTTTCCTCTGTTTCCATCATTTTCCCTATGTTTTTCCAATTCCTGATACAATCAATCGCAGACGTTCATGATAACTAGGTTTTGACCTTGACTCTCTTAAGAGTGGATACTTTAAGTAGTGTGATTTCACTCTTGACGGTCAAGTCATAGATCTGAGCTGAGTCATCATGGGAGCAGACTGTAGATGAGTCACGTCCCTGAGATGGACAGCTTTGGTTGCCCTCTCTTACCGCAGTCCAAGAATTCGTAATGTTTATACTGTACCTCACATGCTGTGAACTGACTGCAATTTGCTTTCTCAGAGCTACCTGCTGCTGCACTTGTTGGCTGCGTACTTACTGTGTACACAGCTTATCAAATTAGATTTTATAGTCAGAATATTTGTTTTATAATTCAATTTCGGTCAAAAGGCAGTTGAGTCCAGGTATTGAACTGTTCATGACATTCTACAAAAAAAATCTGTGATGATAAATAGCTTCATAGGCAAGTTTGTCAGTTGTATGGTACAGATTCTTGTTGCATGTAAGCGAAACAGTCAATTTTTTCCCTCCAGGATTCTCTGCAGCAGAAGGACGAGCGCATCGAGGAGCTGGAGGAGGCCTTGCGTGAGAGCGTTCAGATCACGGCTGAGAGAGAAATGGTGTTGGCACAAGAGGAATCTGCTCGTGCAAACGCTGAGAAACAGGTGAGAAAACACCACACACAGGTGAGATGAAGCTCAAGGCTCATTAATATGCACTTTCTCTCTCTCTCTCATTTATGTCTTTCATTTTTTGACGCTATGTATTGTTCACTTGCCATTTTTTTTTACATTTGGATCAGTTTTATTTAATACTCTGTGCCTTGTTTTATTTAATTTTTTATATTCGTATTTATTCTACCTTTTTTTTGTTATTTCATTCATATTTTTATTTAATCTTTATTTATTTATTTTTTTTTAAAAATCTCCATTCAATGAGATGTTTGACAACATTACCAATCCAGCTATATCCAGATAACTTGAAGTATGATAAACCGTCATTTTTCCTGGAAATGTTCCTAGCAATGTTTCTAAAGAGCTCCCGTGTACCTTTATAACAAGGCTGTGATGTGTTACCTGAAGCAAAATGTGTGCGGTAACTTCAGAGTGATGATCGCTAAACCCTACAGCCATCTTTTCATTGTGGAAATGTCCACTTCCTCATCTGCCTGGTCAAACATCCGCCCTAGTGTTTATACAGAGCTGTATGCACATCCACGTAAGGCTAGCATCGCTCAGGCCGGACTGTAATGGCTTTTGCTTGGCGGACGGTATCACTTCCATTAAAAAGCCTCCTTCACAGATCTCAGGAACCAGCAAAAAGCCGGCCTGTCAAAGCACATCACCACACCAGCACGTAAAGCCGTGCCAACCATCCAGATCCATGCCAGCAGTGCCAGTGGTGAACATTCATGTGGCATGCATGGGTTACGTGTTTGTGTCTGCAGTCAGTCTTCATTTAGAACATAAATAAGCTTTGCGTGGCCTGCGTGAGAACTACTAACTTTGGTCCGATTCAGTTCAGCTACATAGAACATGCGCATATGAGGAGCATCCTGTGTGTTGACTGCACATGCCAGCATTTCTTTCTTAGCATTTTTAAGCAGGAGTTCAACTGGGATTTTGGAGGTAGAGGAGCAAAATAATTGATACATATATAGACTCTACCTGGGTCTACTTAAAGGAATTGGTGTTACCAAATGAAAATTCTGTTGGGTCTACTTAAAGGAATTGTTTACCTAAAAATGAACATTCTGTCTTTATTTACTCACCCTTATATCATTCCAAACCCATAAGTTTTTGGTTAATCTTTGAAGTACAAATTATAAGATATTTTTAGTGAAACCTGAGTGGTTTCTGTCCCTCCATAGAAAGTCCAGGTAACCGAAATTTAGAAGACCCAGAAAGTTCATAGAGGTGTCATTAAATAATTCCATATGAAACAAGCAGTTTTAACCAAGTCTTGTGAAGAGGTGTAAATACTTTAATTGTAAATGATTTAATTTAGGCATATATAAACACAAATACATAGAGTGTATCACGTATGGTAAACACAGACCTTTTTGGATCTACTAAATTTGGATCTAAATGGTTACCTGGACTTTCAGTGGAGGGACAAAAACCTCTCTGGTTTCATTAAAAAATATCCTCATTTCAAAGTTTTTTAAAGATTAACCGAAGTCTTATGGGGTTGGACATGAAGGTGAGTAAATGAATTATCCATTTAATGCAATTCAACTCTCTAAATGGAGACCGAATGTGTGTCTTCATCTAGAACACATTGGAAATGGATTGAATTTGCAAATAAACTGCCAACAATTTGTTATTTTATTATCCAAAGGTGCTGGAATGCCGTTCCTGAGTTTTCCTGGCCTAATCTAACCTGTTTTTAATGCAGTTTGCCCCACTGTCTAGCTGTCTGTTGAGCCTTGACGATAACATCAAACTCCTATAACCTTTTCTGAACGAGTCCTCCATGAACCGGACAACACAAGCAACCAGTCAGGCTTTGAAACGGAGAGCAAAGCAGCTGCCAAAATCTTGCTTCCCCCCCCTACCCGAATCCCTGAACTTTTCCTCTGCTTTCTCCTTCTCTTTCCATCTTACTTGGCTCCATCGACTCTCTGCTTCATTTTTAAACCCTTAATGGTTTGTTCTACCTTCTGTGGATCCTGGAGCCCTGCCGTTTCCTTCCTTTTCGCTCTCTCCATTTTCTAAAGATTCGCATGACTGGCTGAGCATCGTCCTAGTGTGCGTTGCAGTCTTGGGAATGTGTCGTGGCCTTCACCGCCGAGTTTCTTCACCGCCAGGCGGACCTCCACTCCAATCCCCCAGAGGTTAATTAGAGCTGGGAGCTGCGGCGGGAGGCAACGCTGCTGCTAAGCCTGGCCGGCCCCCCTCATTTGGCCTCAGAGAGAAGAGGAAATGGGGACAGTACAAGTGCCACCCTCCGGAGCCAGTCTCCACGCTCATTACCAATGTCCCAGTCGCATCAAGTCTCGCTACCCACTCAGGATATCGCCGTTAGAAGTTCTTTTCCACCCTGGCACCTGTTATATAAGAATGAACTCATATTCCGGGTTACATATTTAGGGAGTTATGAGCTATACAAAATAAAAAAAATAGAATGGCAGCTTGCCTCACTGGCAATTGGCAGACATGTTTTTAAATGCGTAATTTGTGGTCCTGCATTAAACCATACAAAATCTAATTAGCTTCACACAAATGCACACGGTTTTCCTTACGCACACACAGAGTCTCTCCTCCGCTATTTAATTAACATCCCTCCATTGCTTCACCACACCCTCTGTTGTGCCAATCATAAGCAAGCATTCGTCTTTAGCTCTGTGTTTAATTTCCTCCAATAGCTGCTCGCCTCATTGTTCTCATTGTGCAGAGCACATGTTGGACCGAGTGCAGTGCCTGTACAAATTGCTGTCAGTATGTTGTTCTTAAATGTATGGGGACGAGGGTGACTGCTCTTTGTTACACTGACATGAAAGCAAACCTCTGGCCAAAAATGAGTCTATTCTTTCTCGTCAAGCCAAGTGCGTCGTTAAGCTCACTTAAAAATTGTGTTTGTGTGTGTGTGTGTGTACTTGTTTAATTAGAGCACATGAAAGAGCTACAAGTTGTTTGCTCTATTAATGCAGGTAATGAAATTTGGAAATATGAATCCAAACATGTGTTCCTATGGGTTCTCATATGTACTAGATGAAGTCTAAGACAATTACACAGGTCAGTGTTAACGTTGTCTGCTAAAAATGCTACTATTATTCCATCTTTCCCAAAGGGATAGATCAACGCAAATGGAATTCTGTCATTATTTGCTCACTTTTATATAATTCTAAACCCATGTGCAATTTTGGGTTTTACAATAAACATTTAACAATAAGGTAAAATTTGTCAAGATTATTAATGCATTAGGTATCATGAAAGAACAATATAAAATGTCTTCAGTTTAACAGCATTTAGTAATTTTTGTTAATGCTAATTTATAAATATATTAATATAACTAATTAATTGTAAATAAGTTATTAAACATGTTCTAAATATATTCAAAAATATGCATAAGTATAAATATTATTAATTTTATAAATAATTAATGAACTTTTTGTATTTCTTTTACAATAGTTATTAATCTGTTAATGTTAATTCATAAATATATGAATACATTTATTTATTTATAATTTCTCTCAACAGGCATACAACAGGTGACGCGTCAAATTAATGAATACATATAAATACAAAGGAAAGCAATGACAATTTAAATAAATGATGCCAAAAATGTATTAAAAGTTGCATGTACCTGTATGTTTTTGATGTTTCAAGTTATTTGTGCTGTCATGGAGTAACAATGAATAATAGTATATTTATTAACGTTAAACTAGATTAATAAATGCTGTAGAATATAGTTGTTCATTGTTAATTGATATCTAATTCTTTAATGTTAATGAATTAAGCCTTATTGTAAATTGTTGCTGCAATGGTTATGGTTCATAGAACTATGCAATGCTCCAAGGCTTTTAAAGCCGTATGATAGCTTTGTGTGGCAAACAGACTTAAAGTTAAGTCGTTAACCCCTCCGTTGAACTCTTACGGACCACTAAAATGGCACACTTGCACCAGGTTTGACGTCATATACGTGAATCAGTGTGGGTTCTCGAATGTCTTGTTATATAATATGCCACAAACTTGTGGCATATTTGATTTGTGAGCTGCAGCATTGAAGAATGAATAATGACAAATAAGTCAAATAATTTTTTTTGTGTTTCATAGAAGAAATTGGAAGATTTGGAACAACACGAGTAAGGGATGACACATTTTTAATTTTTAGGTGACTTAGTTTTTTTAAGACTTCCCCCATTTTAATTTTTCTCTCCATCTCACTCCATCTTCATTGCAGAATTGATATTTCAGGAGTGTCAAAACAATGTTTTCTCAGTCTGTTCAATGTGCTTATTTAGCGGCTGAGCCTGTCTTATTTTAGCTGATGCTTTCATGAGTGTTAGTGTCCTGCCAAAACCCCAGTAACTGCTTTAATGAGTCGTGTGCTAGTAAGGGCAAATGTGGTCGCCGAGAGAAAAAGGGGGGCATTTTCTTCCTACACAGGGCCCTGGGTGTGCAGTGACACCAGTCATTCAGCTCCAGCGTGGAATTTACGGCTGGGATATACGAAAGCGACCAGCCGCTCATGCGGGGCCAGTGAAAACGTTTGCCCAAGACCACATGAAAACACACGTCCAGTCTCCAGACATGATTCAGCAGCAAAATGACATACTTCATAACCTTCCCTGGAGGCAGTGGACCAAAGAAAGCCTCAATCTCTCCGCTCGTTTTGACCGGGGATGATGGGATGTCTCGAAACTGCCCTTACTCTTTCACCGCAAGCTTCCCCCCCTTTCCCTGTCGGCCTGACCCAATCCTGTATGGATCTCTTTTCCGCTCCCAACCTCACTCAGACGTTTCGCTGTTGTCACATTGGATCCATGGTTACTGTCCTTTCTCTAGCCCCTCTTCCACTGCTTCCAATTTTCCTTTTGCGTGGTTTGTTTCAAACTGTTGTTCTGTTTTGGTCTGTTCTGTCTCTGTTTCCTCTTTGGCTTTTGCTGTATCCCTCTTGGTTCCCATTGCTTCCCAATCGCCACTATGCCTGTGCAAAGCCGCTCCATGACCTAATTTATGACTCTGGCCATGCGTGCCTTTAAGTGGCCACATATGGCACAATTAAGGTTTTCTCTTTTTTTTTTCTCTTTTTTTTTTTTTTACAAAGAATGATTTGAGTTTTGTGCTTTTTATCAGTTTCGCTGCATCTCAGAGACCTTTTTTTTTCTTTTTTGGATGGGGGTGTTCGACAAATGTGGTTTTTGGTCCTGATCCAACCCAAACTTTTCCAAATAGGAAGCTTAACCACTGATAGAGTGCAATTTATTGACTGTTCCCTGAAGATGAGCTTCATCAGATCAGTTATTTTATCTTTCCCCCCTGCTTTCCCCCTCCTTTCCCCGACTAATATGGGAAGTCATGCTCATTTGCGTCGAGGTTCTACTGCTGTGTCGTCATATAAAGGTTATTGTTTTGAATTGAACTCTTTGTGTTAGTGCGTCCACCCTTTCTGTTTTTTTTTTCACTGGGAGAAGTTGAGTTTCCCCACTGCACGTAACTCTAACTACATGTTATATAAACGTGCGGTCAGTAGTTATACTGATAGTTAAGAGGTAGTTGACCCAAAAATCAATGTTCTGTCATCATTTATTTGCTTTAAACCCATTTTACTTACTTACTTTTTTAAATCACAAAAGGAGATGTTTAGCCGAATGTCCAAGCTGCTCTTTTCAATACAATAGAAGTGAATGAGGATAGGGAATGTCAAGCTCTAAAAACCACCAAAAAGCATAATAAAAGTGGTCTATGAAACTTATTTGCTGTGTATAGTCTTCTGAAGTCATGATAGCTTTGTGTGAGAAAAAGGCTAAGATTTAAGTCGAAATGCATGAGGAATGACAATGTATTTTTGAGTGAATTTTTCTCAGAAAAGTGTAAATTTAGACACATTTAGACTCGCTCTTTGCCTGAACTGTTCAAGACATGCACGCTGTCAACATCTCAATCAGTCAGTCAGATTCTCCGTCAGTTCTCACGCCATACTGCAGGGGGCAGCGTGATGGCAGAGCCTGAGGGTGTCCCTGCCTCAAAAAGAAACTAGGGCGCACCACAAGAAAAAAAAGCCTAAAATACACAAGTTTGGAAATTAATATCGAAGATACTACAGCTCTTACCTTCCATTCTCTTTTCTCAATTGTCAATCCAGCAAACCAATCCTTGGGGTGATTTTTAGGATAAAACTGTTTAAGGCTGAAATAAAACCGCGCCCTCCTCTAACTAATTTCCCCCAACCAAGCAGCGTACGATAACCAACCAGCTCAGCACCCGACAACACAGCAAAAGCCACAACAAAAAGCAAAGCAACTTTTTTGAAATTGGCTTTGTATACTACTACTCACGACGGTATGAGCGAACCGGGCTGCTTCATTACATTTGGCAGCCGGGCAGAGAGAGAAAGTACCAGGAAGAGACTTTTAAAGAGAAGGGACGGAGAAGCAGGAGAAACACAACAGCACCTGCTGCAATTAACGTTTTCCAGTATAGCTTGTTTATTTTTCTGGCTGCGCCAGCATCTGGGTAAGTTCTGTATCCTCGCACGGAGGTGGGTAGTTAGAAAGCTTCTGAGGTTCTCGGCCCAGAGCTGAGAGAAGGTGCCTGAATCTAACCACCCCCGTAGATCTCCTCACTTTTCCATGTCACATCAAAACAACCCAATACGCGGTCTTCTCCACTTCAAAAGTAGCACCGGGGTATTACCACGTTTTTAGAACATGATATCATCATCAAATGTACATCATCATCAGGGCCTGTTCGAGTTTCTTGTTTTGGGGCCACTAATGAGCTTATTGCCTTGGTATTCATTGAAGGAACGGTGCAAATCATGCCATGGTAAGTAAAGAAGCTGCGTAAAAAAACAAAATAAAAAAAATAAAAAAAAAACAAAAAAAAAAAAAAAAAAGAAATAGAATCTACAAAAATGATTAAAAACTAACTGCGTGGGGGGGAAAGGGAAGTGGCTACATCAAGCGACAACTATGTACTCCAACTGACATGGGTTGCAAGAGGTACAGGCGAGAGTGTGGGGTTTTGTTGATTATTGCTTTGCTTTTGAGCTGGTCTTAGTACTACGCTTTATTTTTGGTGTAAAAAGATACAATAGGACACAATAAATAAGACTATACCTGGTATACGATAAATTGGGGGATTCTGCAAAGCGACCCAAAGTTTAGTGCCGTAAATTATCAAGACTTGGTTGGACAAGACCGATCCAGTCTAGTAGACAACGCATTCAAATTGTGTTTTACCCTTTGATAGCCTACCTGCTTGAATGGACCGGTCAATGCAGTTTTATTGGGTTTCAGGGGGGAAGTCACATTATCATCCCTCCAAGGGGAGCCTAAGGATTCCACATCATTCATCACCTCGTGAATGACCAAATGGGGAACTTGTCAAAAAAAAAGAGCCATTTAGAGCACCATTTTTTGTTTTTCTGAACAGGCATTGCTTTTCCTTTCTTTTCTATTTCTTTTTGTGTGCATTGCATTTGACCTATTTCTGTTTTTCTTTCTCAGTACGAAAAAATTGTCTTCTGCTTCTTCGCTCGGGTAGCGCAAAGAAGCAACTATATACAGCGCAAACTGGCTACTAGGTCCATCGTGCTCTGAGAAAAAATAAATAGATCAAAATACTTTCCCTTCCCCTTCATGCTGAAGAGGCATCTGGTTCCACACCAGCCCCGCTGCCCGGCTTCAGAGTCTTTCTGTTTTGGTCCTCTTGTTCCGGTTCTGCTTTATCACTCTGTCTTCGGCTTGCTCCGCTGACCGAGGGGCGCGTCGGGATTCCTATTCCCGACAGGGCCCGTTTCTTCGCTCTGACACCGGACCCGTTTTTGTGAGTTAGCAGCTTAAATTAATTAAAGCCGCAAAGGGAGAAAATCCACTGTATATCACTTCCATAAGACGTACCACACGGGATGTAGCACTTACGCCCAACCCCCAAGTAAGTCGAAAAAAACACTTGCAGAGGGCTGACTGACGGGTGAAGCAGTTTTAACGGCTGCATCGCAAACTCTTTTGATCTTACTCCCCTCTGCCTGTCTGGTTCACCAGTCCCTTGTGAGCAGAGTGTTTCATCACCCAGTAAGACTCCAATTTTTTCACACCCCTAGGTGGATAATTTCACTTGCCAAAAAGAGGAAAAAGCGTTTTTTATTTTAAAATTACGACTAATTCCTAACATCGGAGTAGTGTACGTAATGTACCCCCCTTAGAAAACAATGCGCTGGCCTGCCACCTTTCTCTTTCAGACACCCACACACACACACACATACAAACTGCCATCCATTCCTCCATCATTATTTATAAAAGAACAAAAACAACTTAATTGTTCTAAAACATTTACTGATTCAGAGTTTTTAAGCTCCCTTAAGAGCTGCAAGGGGGGTCTGAGTAAAATAGATTATAACAATAATTGCATTATTTATTGTTCATATTCATTTTGAAAGGTACTATGAAAGTAAACTTGAATTGAATTTAAAATGTTTCTGTTGTATTGTAATATTGGGGTCATTTTTTAATACGTAGTTATTACTTAATATTTACATATATTAAAGAATATAACTTAAATATTGTTTTTTTTATCATTTATGACTTCAGCACATGTCGTCTTGATCATTTCATTTTTTTCCACACAGAATAAATGTCTGTATACTAGAAAATAAATTCCTGTCTTTATATTTTATGAAGGGGATCATCATATTAATAAATAAAAAACCCTTTAAAACCATAAACAAGCAATATTATTGTTAACATTTTTGTATTTTTGTATTTTTTTTAACTCTAGATTCAGTAGCAGTATATATTTATTAAACACTGTATTCATTCATAGCATTGTAGCATTAATGGAAGAAGGACGTCATAGAACTGGATGTAATGAAAATCATCTGATATATATATATTTTTTTTTTTTAAAAACGGGTCTGGTTTTTTTTGTTTCCACATTACTAGAGTACTAGGAACTGCAATTTCCATGATGCCTTATGTAGGCTGTACACATTTTTGAGTTTGTGAGAGGTTTAACCTTCCATCGGTCTGCCAGGCCCGTTAGTCAGACCTTTAAAATCTGTTAATTATCTCCTAATGAATGACTTAACTCAACGGCTTTGAGAATTTGGCTCCAGGCAGCGCTTGCTAAATACTTCTACAGTAAAACTGACTGAACACACTGTAAATTCATTCGAATCCATTCGTTCCAGATGATGTTTGGTTGCTGAGGATGGAGTCAGTTCACATATCTCCCCTCCAGGCACGGTGATACTATATCGGCTCTCACGCATCCTGGAATCATTAGTTAACTGCTCTGCCGTCGTTCTGTATGTGTATGTGTGGTTACACAACAGTGGGAGATTTCGTTGAGATTTTTGTGTGCTGTTGAATGCACCAAAGTTCTCACGGTTCCATTCCATCCCCCTCTCCTCACCTCTCATTGGCTGCTTGGTTTTAACAGACAGCCCTGTTGCCCCTATGGAGGCCCCCCGTCGAAACCGCCCCTGCCTACAAGAGGTAACCCAGGTTGCCTAGGCATGAAAACCGTGCTGCCACGCTTAAATATCCTTCCCTCGGCTTTAACTGTGGGCCAAGGAGGCATGCAGTCCACGATTCGATCAATAAATCACTTATCAGCCCCGAGAGGAAATTAGCAGCAGTTTTTTTTTGAATGTTTGCGTTGTACTGTGCAAAATAATATTACTGTTTTTTTTTTTAATTTTTTATGTCCACTCGGACTCTCGCCAGTTTCATTCTTCTAAGATGTGACCTGTGCTCTCCATTTGAGTCAAAGAAATGCTAGCCTGGCCTGTCTCTACGTGAATAATGATTTCCTCTTTCTTATTTTTTAATTTGACATAATCTTAACATGATCCATTCCAGTGAGCCCTCACTTACCTGACCCTTTCAGGTGGAATTTGCCAGTGGATTTTGCGTGCCCAGGGGAGGCACCATCATCCTCAGGTTTTAGTCGCGACCTGTCCGTTGCTGTTCCGGATCAACCCTGTGTGAGTTTGGTATGCTTTGAGAAGACAAACGAGAGCATATGAGAGCGGGACAGGAAAGCAGATGGCAGTAAATTTGACTGAGCGGGTTTTGGTAGCTTGTTCACTAGGCTTGGCTTGGGTGTAGTACATTAAGCAGATGACTTATGATGACAGCTGGATTGAACGCGCTCCCACATCCTGCAATACCTCCGACCACCAGAGGGCAGCACTGCTGAGAGCATGTGCTCACATACATACAGTTCTGTTATTTATTTATTCATTTTTCCAAAGAGTATTATCTTATCACAGCTAAATCTCAGTTTTTGTGGTGTTTCTGCTTATTGCCTCCAGCTATTCTGCTGAAACACATTTCTAGTGCTCACAGATCATCAGAAAACATATAATCATGTCTTTGGACAGTGTTGGGTGTCAGTGCAATGAAACTCTGTAAATGTCTCAAGAATGAATGCATTAAAGGAATAGTTTAATCTTTTACTCACTCCCTTGTCATCCAAAATCTGCATGACTTGTGCGCTATATTCCTACTTCTTTGAAGATATACAACTAGAACTGAAATAATTATTCACAGAAAACCTCTGCTATTGCACACCTTGACGTGTTCATGAAAGAAGTAGTGATGGCTAATTCGTGAATGAATTTGGAGTCAGTTCTTTTCAATCAATCATTTGATCTTTTTCACAAAACTGATTTGAATGATCCTTTCTGGAATCAGACTGATCCAGTTCTCAAGGTCAACTCACTGACTTTACTTTACACCTGGCACATCATTTGCGAATGAATCACTCTTTTTTGGTTGTCCTTTTTATAACAAAACTGATCTGAAATGATTCATTTGTTAATCACACGGAGCTGGGGTTTTGATTCAAAAACACTCACTGACTTAGCGTTCCCAGTTTGCTAATGACTTTTCAATGAATGGGGGGCAGTGGGTCCAGTCCTGTTTCCACAAAACTGGTCCAAATAATTCTTCAAGACTAATCGGACTAACCTGGTACTCGAGTTCTCGACACGACAACCATATGAACCCATTCATTTTTGGCATTTTGCATCTGTTGGTGAGATCGAAAAGATTTTTATGGACTATTGTTGGATTTGAATCTATGTAACGTGTCTAGAATATGGAGTTGAACAAAAGCTGCGAAACGAGAGCAGGAAGTATGTATAAACACCAAGAACAGATGAAGGAACCTGCCAGATCTCACGCCCAAGGCCGTACACATGTTTCCTGCGAGCACTAAGAATTTCAAGAGAACCCGGGTTGAACCCGGAGGAAAGCAGCAGGTGCGATGAGTCTGGGAGAACCGGCTTTGCCAAGGGCGGCAAAACCTTTGCCTCATGGAATACATAAACGCTCCACGCTATTTTTGATGTATCCCCCTCATTCACGACTTGTCGCACCTTTACTCGAGTTATACATTGTGTAAAAACGAGGAGAGGAAAAAAGAAAAAAAATCAAGTCTGATAAGCACGACATGGGGGGGCGGGCCCGGACTTTTTTTTCAAAACAAACCGGAGCGAAATAAACCTGGAATGTGATGTAGGACACCTCATCACGGAGTTATTAGGTTTCATATGAACTGGAGTACACACTCTTATACCCTCACACGAACTCAACACTGTTCTTGTTTTCCCACCCAAACCTTTCCGCCCAGGGGACGTCTCAAGAAAAGATATCTCTCTCTGTTATATGAATCTCTTTACTATTTTTGCATTGGACACTCATTTTGTCCATCTAATTTTCTGTGCACAAATCCATTTGTGTCCCTGTGAGCTTCGCTCTTGGCCTGCTGTGTGTTCACTCAACATATTTATTTACATTCTGTCTTATCAGGCACGTTTCGCTAGGATTATGGTTTTGTACTAATGCTTGTTTGTGGTTCATCAGCACAAACATGTTTATTTGTGTGTGTTTGCATGCACAGATGGAGGAGCTGTTGGCCGCCATGGAAAAGGTGAAGCAAGAGTTGGAGTCCATGAAGGCCAAGCTGTCGTCCACCCAGCAGTCCCTGGCAGAGAAGGAGGCTCACCTGACCACACTGAGGGCAGAGCGCAGAAAGCACCTGGAGGAAGTGCTAGAAATGAAGTAAGACCTTTATGTGCTGCAATCACTTCATCACAAACCCTTTTGGCCATTATATATGTATAGGCCTCAATGCCCACCCGGCTTAAGAGCTATTGAACTTTGCTTTTTTTTAAAGTATATATTATGATAACAGGATTCTTGCTCTTTGAAGGAGTATGTAAACATATTCCCATTACCTACAAAGCCCTATTATAACTGGCGGGGACTTGTCCCATTTTACTACTATTGTTACTTCATTTACCCCTTGCAAGGGGTTAGCCGTCATAACAGATGGCCAGTCTCATATTTTAAATCTTAAAATTAGCAGTAAAAAATTATCCAACAAATCGTGTTAGAAGAGGATTTCATGGTTGTGAGGGCAAGGGTTTTCAAGACTTTTTGATGCCTTGGACCCCCCAATGAGTTGTTTTTTATTTAGAAGTTTTATTTAAATAAAAAATAATCATTTCTCTTTATTATGTAGTTGTTCCCCCTCTCCGTCTCGCACTTTGTTCCCATACTATTAAAAAAAAAATGTTGTTAAACCATTGTGTATTATAATATGGGGCACATTCACATTCTGATTCTGCATACCTCTAACAAATGCTGTTTTGTTTTCAAACCCAATGTTGGGTCAACTATTGACTAACCCCAACGTGTGATTAAAAACTAATGTAAAAATGAACCACAAGTTAACCAACCGTTGGGTTAGTCCATATTTGACCCATCATTGGGTTGAAACAACCCAGCATTTATTAAAGTGTACTATTATTATAGTTTTCAATATAGTTATATGAGATGTTAGTTTTAATGTTCCTGCTTTTCATTTAAAATTTCTTAAAAGTTTTAGTCATTTTGATGTTCTGTGGCATTTTTTAGTGCAGTTTAGTGTTTTGTATTTTCAGTGTTCAACAATCATTTTAGTTATTGTATTCAAATCAGGTACTAAATACAAATGGGGTGGAGAAATTTTTGCCACTTTGCCACTAGCTACAATAAAGTTTTGTTTTTATTATTTTATTTCATTAATGAATTATTTTATTTCAAGTAAAATTTCAAATGGTTTTTATAACAGATATAATTTATTTATTTACTTATGATTATTTTTTTAATTTTTACTCCTTAACTTTTCTGTGGATCCCCTAGGGGTCCTCTGATCCCAGTTTGAAAATCCCTGGTCCATGGTCCATGCATACAGGCATGATTTTTTCCTAATGCAGCAGGTAGGCCAGAGGCCTCGAGAGACCGTGTGCTCTTGGGAGACTGAATGGCTTTTTGAGTGCTTATTTATTTCAGGCTTTTCCTCATCCTCCGCTGAGCTTCTGCAGACTCGTCTCTCCAACAGATCACTTCAGCAGAATCCAAGAACCCCTCGCTCTCTCTCTTCTCTCCCACAGCATTATCTGAACTCTCTCTTGTCTTTTCTCACTCTCTCTTTCAGTCTTTTTCTTATCAGTGCCTGTACTGCTTTAGTGTTTTGAGCACTTCCGTGACATTATTTTTCTGCTTCTTTAACATCCTCTACTGTATATTAACCTCACAAGACTATTGGTTTAGATTGAATATCAAGTGAGCTCAAAATAATAGTCGTGGTTGTAGAAAAATGAGTCAGAATTGAGTTTCAAGGACTCTGTGTGTTTTCCAGATTGGCGTGGTGATTTGATTGTCAGTCAGCCTGCATGCTTGAGTTATGATGGATTCTAGCATTAAAAAAAGATGGAGAGAAAGCTGAGAGATGATGGGAGTCTTTATCTAGGTGTAATGTGTTTGAGTTAATGCTGCATGCTGATTCCCATAAAGATCATTTTGCCACTTAATATGAAAGAGAAGGAGAGCAGGGCCCCATTGCATCCAAATTTGGCTGTTGAAAGCAGAAGGTCAGCTCAACTGAGACAGGGAGCTCTGTGTATCTCCACCGGCCTCTCACTAACCACACATTTACAAAAAAATATCGTATTTGAGTGGAAAATAAGGCTCTGATAGGGATGGAAGGGAGATGGTGGTCTTCGATCTGTTTTGGCGATGAACGTAATGCGGTTGGGGCCAGAGAAAGTAGACTCACGCTGTTGAAGGGGCCCTGCTGACTGGCAGCAGACAACCAACTGGACCACTCATTTAAATTTCGAAGGAAAAACACAAAATAGCAGACGCAGAGGTCACAGACTTTTTATTTATTTATTTCCTCGGGCTGAACTTCCGACCGCACAGTTTAAAGTCAGCCGTGTGGAGACATCGACCCTTTGGGCTGGTTCTCCATTCTCAGCAGCTAAAAAAAGGCAGAATTACCACTCTTTCTAAACTCTGTTCCCTACGGTTTGCAAAGGGCATTCTCAAAATGTCTGAAGTCTTATTGTATTTGTATATGTTTGTTCCTCCTGCCTTTTTTTTTTTTTTTTTTTTTTTTTTTTTCCAAGATGTGAAATTTTTAACGTAATAGTTCGTCGAGTCCTAAGATGCTAATATGTCTCATTCACATCCTTTTTCATTGTTTCGAACCTTGCATGTTTTTTTTGGGGTTTTTTTTGTGCAACACAAAAACAGATGTTTAACAGAATGTTCATGCTGCTTTTTTTCCTAACAATGAAAGCATATAGTCGCGAAGGGCTGTCAGGCTCAAAAATTTATGAAAAAAACATAAGAAAAGTATCTATATTCCAAGTCTTATGATATGCAGAATATGCCATTTGAATTTGCACAATTTGAAATGGAAAAAACAGAGGAAATTTGAATATGTGAAAGTGCAACTGATATTTGGTTAGAAAAATAGTGCATAAGAACAATGGTGTTTGTTGGATTGACAAATCTGGAATGATGCATCTTCACGCACCATATTTGAAAATACGCAAATGCAAATGAGGGAATTCATCGCTATTTGGATAAACTTTATGAAATGTGACCTCTAAGGGCTTTAATTTACAGTTTAGACAACAAATAGCTCATTTGTTATTAGTTAAAATCTACTGTCAACCACTCAGGCAAATGAAGACCACAATGCGGTCATTATTCAGATAAAACTCACTGAATGTAACCAGCAGTGAGAAAAGACCATTATGAGGTCATCGCTCAATTAAAATCCAAATGGACTGTCAATGGGGTTCTTTGATAATGCATAGAGGTGGATTCAAGCACTGTTGGCGCCAAGGTTTATGAACGTAACTGTGCTGTACACAGTGTGGTACCTACATTCGGGCTTGTTTTGTGGAATGAGCTGAGTATTTAGAGCGATGGGTTGAGGCGGTAATGAGATCTCCAGCACACCATCCCATCCTCATGTTTCCTCTCCATTTAGCACAGTTTAAATGCCCCCGTACCGCTGGATATGAGTTGTGGTGATATCCCAGCGTTCCTCCATTTGATGTGGTTTCCTCAGGTTTTCTCAGTTCAGTAAAGTGCGACCGCAAGGCAGACATCAGTCGTCTCCCTTTGAACAAATGTTTAACTTTCTTTCTGCTGTTGTTTGGGTGTGCTGGACATTTTGGAGCGGCAGCCTGCGAGGTGGATGATGATGGAGGGGTTGATCTTGATGAAGAGGCCCTCCTCAGATGTTCGCTCGAAGGCATTAAGCCACTTGCCCATGTTTTAGGACTTGAAAAGAGCTGTCACCACCTGCATGGTTCTTAACTTAGGTCTTACTGTGAAACTCAAGCTCTTGCTTAGTTTTGCAAAGGTCTGGTCCACACGATTAGACCTCACCCACTTAGACGGGAAGAGACTATCTGATCAGCATGTAAAGTGCCAAGCCAGTTGGCTCCATTTGGAGTGTGAATTTAAGATGAATTGGCCACAAAACACAGGAAGTTGGATTTGAAAGTGGAGTTTACTTAATCTATCCATTTGTCATTCTGTGTAACA
Organism: Sinocyclocheilus anophthalmus; assembly: GCA_018155175.1. Classification (NCBI taxonomy): domain Eukaryota; kingdom Metazoa; phylum Chordata; class Actinopteri; order Cypriniformes; family Cyprinidae; genus Sinocyclocheilus; species Sinocyclocheilus anophthalmus. Next base: position 39,477 of record JADLZN010003823.1, read on the forward strand.
TTATATCATTCTACCTGTTGTTCGTCAATTTTCAAACGACTGCCAAGCTGCCGTTTTAGTTAAAAATTAGTTACATTTCTTTACATTTTAATTTATTATAATTCTAGTTCTTCATAATTGAATTCAAGTTGCAGTTCTACATCTAGCTTGATTCCTCAATACAATCTTAAGAATTGAAGAGGAATTTAAAGACAATTTCATTTTAATTCTTATTGGCGAACAACACTGCTTTTCAGAGCGGGTTTATCTGAAATTATACCACAATAATAGACAGTGGTGAAAAGTATTTATTAAAATAAAGACTTAGCAATTATTATTTCACAGACATAAAACAGTACAACGAAGCGTAATATGCCATTCAAAAATATTTATTAAGTGTCTTAGGTGAAACTGAATATCTTTTGAAGATTTGATGCTACTAGCCTAGAAAACTTTAGAAAATTACTGGTTTGTTTCAGCTTATAACCCTTAATCACGGAAGTTGCATTAAGTCAGCCAATCAGATTAGAGCTTGCCAAAGCAAGAAAGTGCTGCAGTTTGTGTACAGGTTTGTGTGCAGGTCCTGTGGACTCTTGCAGAAAACCTGCAGCAAAAAGGTTTGCCGCCGCTTTTGCCCTTGCTGTATAGATAATATCACTTTTTTTTGTAAATTCCAAACAACTCCCCACTCATGTCCAAACGCCTGTAGCTTTGCTTTTTCATTATGAGAGTCCAATTATAAGGTTTGACCTCAAGCGAGAATTTAGGATATGTTCGAAGAGAAGTGTTTAAATTGAACACACGGGATAGATGGCACAAGGTTATCGCTGCCCACAAAGTTTCTAATTGAATAATGTGGGTGAAGGACGCTGAACCTAATTGCCCCTGTTTAGCACCCTGGTTTCGTGGAGCGGAGCAGAACGGTCGGCTTATTACAGGGACGAATGCTTTAGAAAACAAACCTGTGGAGGTCCAGCATGAAACCCAAACACAATTCAACCCAAAAATGCTTCATGTTCACACAACTGATTCACAGTTTGTTGTGTGGCTTAAAGTGATTGTTGTTTGGTTCACTTAGACTGAACAAAGCAAAAATGAGAGATGGGGAAAAAATGTTGGCACCTCATAGGGCTTGATAGGTATGCAGTATAAAACACCCATTAGCGTCATCAAAAGAAGATTTCGAGGAAGTTTAAAAGATTTTATTTTTCCCACTGCCTTGTTTTTATTGTTTTAAGATGTGAATCGCCAAGTCTTTGCCTTTGTAGATTTGTAATCTGTGAATGCTACCTTCTTGTACTGAATGATGCTTTTGTTAAAAAACAAAATGCCAAGTTCAAGGGGTGGTATGATTTAGTTGCCATAATGGGTGTAATAACACAGCGGACTTAATTCTCCCAGGCAAGCCGATCTTGGCAGCCTTGATGTAACGTTCTTAGGGGTGCTGGGGCGGATTTGATATCTGGGTGGTAAGAGAGAGAGAATCTGACATGATCTCTTCTAAGAAGGCTGGAGCAGTCAGGGGCCATGAATCCCTGGCCTGGAGATCTTAGCGAGCATGTGAACACGGATTATTACAGCATGGAGCCAATGAGGCTGGACGTGTGTGAGAGGCCAAGCGGGCCCTGCAGCGATTAGACTTGAAACAGCGTATAATGGCCTCGGCCCTCCCAGTCTCAACCCCGTCGCTCATGTACCCGAGAGCCATAATCCAGCAAAATGTCAGGAAAGCGCAAAGATGCACGTAACGTCTCTGTAAATGTCAAGGGTGCTTAAAGATAACAGTGCGCCGGTGGTACCGCTGTACGGCGAGACAGATCACATCAAACGTTCCTTGCTGCTCTGGGGTCTTCTGCTTGATCCATTATCATTACATCACATTAAGAGCGGCTTAATCTTTCGTTGTTAAACCAGCAGTGATAGGACAGTTCTCTTGTCCTACAGGAATGGAAATTGCAACCTCAACAGCACTGGAGACTTTATCTTCAGATAGGCTTGCCTTAGTAGCAACCACAGCTAACATTTAAAAGCTGAGAGAATTCAAAAAAATTTTTTTTTTTTTTTTTAAAATAAAATTATGTGCAGAACTTGTGCTTTTTGCTCTTTTGTTGTCCCATGCAATTACAATAAATAGTGACTTTGGGAGGTTATTCAGATTCAAAAAGACACAAAAGCACCATAAGCATTGTGTTTTTGTCAAAATTGTGCATTTTTTTATTTATGGTCTTGGTTTCTATGATAAAGCTTCTTCAGACTTTAAAAGCTCCACAGACTTTGAAAGTACCATCACTGTCAGAAATAAATAGCAAAACTGTATCTTTAGGGCAAGGGTGTCCATTTCTGCTCCTATAGGATCACCTTCCAGCAAAGTTTAGCTCGAGCCCCAATTAAACAAACCTGAACCAGCTAATCAAGGTCTTCAGGATCACTAGAAATGTTCCGTCAGGGGTGCGGAGTTTAAGTTCTTTCTTCGGCGGTAACTTTTCCCTCCGGAGAGCAGAATTTGGATGACAGCACCTTTTCCACTCTGGGGTCAGGACCCTAAAGGACAACTTTGTTTGTAGCGTTCTACCCCTAAAAAGTACCTTAGTACTTATAATATGTACCCTTAAGGTACTACTATGAATCTTTTAGGAGTAAATAAGGATCAAAGAAGTCCTTTTGAGGGTACTGTAAGGGTACCCTAGTCACAAGCTGTTGTACCCCTAAGGGTACTTTTTTTTGCCATTTTAGTCTGAGAGTGTATAGAAATGAATGTTTTTAAAGTTTCCTTTTATGACGTTCATGTTCATTCATCTCAGGATGATGGCAGACACCATTGTTGTCGCATCTCTTAATTAGTCATAATTGGTTGGGAATGTTTGGAAATGCAAGTGAAATATGAGAGAATATTTAGAACTTTCAGTGAATAAACTTTTAAATTCCTCATACAAAGCTATTTTATGGATTCAAATGACTTGGTAAATAGTAATATAAGTTTTACAGGCTATTTATATTGCACTATTTATATTGTCAAAGTCTGTCTCCATTTTTGTTGTTGATGTTGTTCTCGTTTTGAAATGGGATATTCACTTAACACCCTGTTATATCTGTTTGGAAAGACATGAGCATGTTTAAACAAGTCAGAAATAATTTTTCATAATTCATACAAGTACATTCCGAGTAAGATTCAGGGTGAGTTTAAGGTTGATTCATAAAGTAGATACACTGCATGTGTACTCTGCACTGTAGTAGACGGCTGCTCAGGAGACTCTTGTGCCTCAAGTCAGCGTTTGGTTTGGCAGGAATAAATCAAGTTGTTCTCTACAGGGAACTCCTGCTGTCTGACTGAGAACCAAGGCTGCACTTAAATCACCAACATCCTCAAGCTAACAGCCATCGCTGATTCTCCACCACCATAGAGATCCTTAGGATGATCTCAGCATTACGCCACATCTGAGGACAGTTTTGGAGGTGTGAATTTACACCTCTGTCACTCCAGCTGTGTTGTTTATTTATTCCAGTTATTCAGAAAAACATGCAGACTTTTTTTACACATAGATATTCTCGGAGGTTAATCTGTAATGAATTAGCTATAGTTTATGTGAACTTGTATGTCGGAGCGTTCAAGGACTTTAACTCATCTAAGTGTTTGGCTTTTCCATCCTAGCCCTGTCGAGATTCTAGCAGTGCCCCATAAATCATGCTCCGAAATTGAAAGGGTGAACTGGAAAACTCACAACGGCAACTTTGAAGGAAAAAAACAGAGGTTAAATGGAGAAAGTGATGCTACAGCATAGCCTCTGCTATCACTGAAAGGGAAGGCTGAAAAATTTATTTCTCAAATGCAAACGTTCGCATACTCCTCCGCTTCTGCTCCCCTCTGATGGCTTGGGAATGCTCAAGGTCGGAACTCAGGGATGCATATATCCATACGTCTTATCAGTGCTGAGGTGAAGCGAGGAACTCATGCTGGCAGCTCCTGTCCGCAGATAAATCATATTGACCGGCTCAGCCATACTCTCAGAATGGTCACTGGCTGAGCCCATCCACAGATATCCTCTATTCCGTCCTAAATCACTGTCATCTAAAATCACCTCCATCGTAAAATGAAAGTACTGTAGTGTCTGCCAGCTATATACTATGACCTTATTTCAAATATGTGTTACTATTTTCATACAAATATCTCTAAAAAGTATAGGGGTCATTTAAGATCCTAAGTAAGAACCAATCTGTCTACGTCTGTCTGTCTGTATCTCGGTCTATCCTTTGTTTGTTCTGTCATTCACATTATCTAATGTCTGTTTAGAACTGTCTCCTCTTTTTTTTCTGTCGTCTAATCTGATATATTAACATTTTCACAAAGTCCTATTGGTAGAAAAAACTTGATTCTAATATGTACGGGAGAACTGTTTAGCTAGTTAGTTTTTGTTGGGGATCCTTTTGATAAATCAAAAAAAAAAAAAACAGGTGTTTTTTTCAGTAACGTGAAATTGCCACTTCCAATTTAAAAGCTTTCATCTCCTTTTTTTTTGTGGCAGGAATACCATACCCGCACCTGGACGTGGACAAGATAAGAGGGACGGGAAAAAAGAGAAAAGGGGAAAAAAGCAATCTATTTTATAAAAACCTGGAGCGATAGCTCTGTTTAGGTAAAAATTAGGATTTTTGGACATGTGGCTATGAAAGACCGGTAACCCCGCTAGTTCAAGTAGGAAACGGCGTCAACATTGAGGTTCACAGCTCCAGGCACCTTACAGAAGTTTTCTTTTGGTTTTGTTTTATTTTTTTATTTTTTTTTTTTTTTTTTTTTTTCCAAATAGTTTTAGTGGAGAGCCAACCTTGGTTATAGTGGCGTGGTTAGTCAAGGCAATGCTTTGGCGGGATGGGCCAATGGCCATTTACATCTCTTTAGTTAAGATGACAATACCTCGTAACCACTGATCTGGCCCACAACCGTACAAAATACTGTGACTCTGTTTTTCTGGCTGTGCCTCCTGGCCAGCACACACAACCTGCCCTGAGCAATTTGCTGTTTGGGTGGGGTGGTCCGCAGGCTTGCTGCCCAGGGGGGTGTGCTCAGGTGACCGGGATTGGACAGCATATTAAACATCGGAAACGGGAGCGAAGAATCCAGAAGAGCGAAGGGAGTGACGGGAGGTGTGGTTATGGAGCAATACTGCCTCGTGTTGAGGCAGAGTGGCTTGAAAAGATGAGAAGAAGGATGAACTAAGGATGCGGCGCTGCTGCCAACTTCTGGCAAAGCAGGGGAAAAAAAAGGAAGTAAACGCTGCCACGTCAGGCCAAGCACGCACAACGGATTTTCGGTGGCCAAAGGACATCCGTTGGCCCCTGTGCATTTATTGCGGAAACAACACCCCGTCCGGTCTCCTTCTCTCACACATTTTGCTATCGAGTAACTCATAGTACCGGGTCTCATTTGCGTTCGATTCTCTGGGTCTGGGTCCGTTTTCTTTCATTAATGTATTAAGCTGCGAAGGCTGGGCTTTAATCACCACCTTTTTAATTAAAATACACCTCCTGTCATTCTGGGCACATCCTGTCATTCTGCCGTACAGCAGATGAATTAACTGTGGAGAGAGTGGTTGTTTGGCACCCGAGTTCATACATTATAGGTTCTCTGTGTCTTTCTTTCACTGTATATATTGGATAAGAATCGTGGATGGAACAGCAGAGGACATTCAATACTCCCAGTAAACCTGTTTCTTTTTCCCCCATCAGCCCTCTGGAGTTCAAATAACCATACTAGAACTGCTTTAACAGATCAAACGCTTAAAACTCATGTGCTTTAAGATATTTGACTAAATCATAATTACTGTGAAACTCGTGTTTTGAATACTGTACTGTATTCTGAACCTATTGAGAATTTCAGAAACTGGTTTTTGGTGGGGTGTCAAGAGTTTTACTTTAAAGTCAGCTTTATTTGTATAGCTAGGTGGTTGCTTGAGATTTTGGGGGTTGCCAGAGTGTTGCTATGTGGTTTCTATGGGTTTCAGTGATTGCCAGGCTGTTGCTATGTATTGATAGGAGTTTTGGGTGGTTGCTAGGGATTTTGGGGGTTGCCAGAGTGTTGTTATGTGGTTTCTAGGATTTTCAGTGCTTGCCAGGGTTTTGCTATGTATTGATTTTAAATTTTTTTTGGTGGTTGCTTTCAGGCCCAATTCCTGTGATATTTTAGTCTCAAAATATGGTTCAAATTCCTCCTTCAAAATGTATGGGATTTTTGCTTCTGCCAGCTTTTCTGAAAATCATGAATCTGATTAATCTTAAAGCTCAAATATACATTTCCTTTTAAAACAACCTGCAAAATGTTGGGCGTTATTAATGTTTATTGTTCAAACTGTGCTGGGAGAGTTACAGGCCAACGTTTAATGCTTGGAGTTAGAGGTTTGTTCAAATCCCTTTGGCTCAGCAAGCACTGTTAATTAGAAAAAATACAGATTTATTCTGCCTAACAGGCTTGTTTCCTCTTTAAAGATCTCTAGGTCTTTGTTGCCATGCATACAGCTGAGAAACGGCATGTGAACGGACCCAGGGTAGTTCTCAAGTCGAGCCGTCACCGCCCAATACGTGCGCTTCTGCAGATCGACAGGCCTGTGAATTGAGACACGCTTTGACTCACGGCCTGAAATCACGGCGGGATTTTAAACCGAGATGAATCCGCAGCACTCCCTGGTCCCCTGTGCTTGCCTTAAGCTGTGCGCAGGAAAGAGAATGGAATACATATCAGCCGTTTTATCATGTGACGTGAGAGACAAGAGCCCTCTGGATTTCTCAGAAATGTCTGATTTACGAAAGGGAAAATAGATTTGACAAATGAGCGCGTTTTTTTTTTTTTCTTTCTCCCCTCTCTCTGTTTTCATTTCACTTGGTTAGCAGCGGGTTCATTATCCATGGCACGGCTGATATGCATGTTAATCTGTCCCTCATTTACGATTATTGTACTTGATCTGAATACAGCTAAATAAATCTCTCAGCAAGCTCATGTTAACAGACCCCGGTGGCGGCTTTTATAAGTTTCCTCTGATTTGCAACCGGAGGATAATTTTCCCTCCGCAGTGGCATCAATATTAGGTTGTTTTTGATGGAAAACTGGGAGCCCGCTGTGACCTCAAATTAATCGAAGTGCAGCAGCGAATGAATCTCCATCGCGATTCGGGACTCATAGCCCTAATCGAAAGGGTAATGTATCAAAATGGAAAATGAATTAATCCTCTCTCGTGTTTGCTCGGCTCCTCTGGTTTCTTAACTGTGCTAGATGGAGACAGATGTTGCTCAGCTGAAAGAGGCCTGTTGTACCTGTGTAAAAAGATAGCCGCCAAGCGAGTCTCCCGCCGTTTCATTGTGCGGTGTTGACATCAATACTGTTGTTATTTTGGAAGCAATTCCTTGGGAATTACGAAAGCCTTGAGTATTCGATACTGAGTGGAGGAATTAATTGTGGTGGTGGTCAACAGTAGCAATTTTGTTTCGTATTTCATGCTAGGTTTGTAGCCCTGTGATTCTTAAACTGTGGTACAATATGTTCCCACACGGGACCCATCCCAAGGGGTCAAGGTTTGTCTGGTTAGCCGGGTCCAGTTAGCCTGCTGAAAGATACCATTACTGCATTGACTCTCAAAAGTAGCGTTCAGGCTTTGATGGTCATTCAAAAGCAGGCATGTATTTCACAGCATTTCGTTATATTGTAGTACATCATGTGATTTGTATTTCACATCACAACTCATAATGTCATAACATCATTTTCCTGCAACACCTCAGTGATTAGTTACATGGTCATTGAGATGAATGACAATGATATCTTATCTTATGGTTATCCATATTTAGGAAACTCAAAACTGATCCAATTTATGCTCTTAAAACACGTTCCTTGTGTCATTGTGAACAAATTATCAGTGTACATCTTTATAATCATTCATTAAATTTTCTTTACGCTCTTAAAAAATAACGGTTCCAAAGGGGGTTTTCACAGCGTTGCCATAGAAGAACCATTTTTGGTTCACCAACCACCTTCAGAACCACTTTTGTCCTTAGCATGTGGGAATATTTTATATTCTAAGACCCTTTATTAATATTTTTACATATTAATAACCTATAGTGCATGGAAAGATTAAGTTCCTACAGTATAAGCATCAATTTAATGTGCTTATTATTCTCTCTGCTCCTAGTGCTCTTAGTCCATATCCGATAACTTTGACATTGTTTGTCCAGCATAGGTGTATGTAGTATAATGATATATACGTGTGTTGGAATAATCGGGTGTGTGAGATTTAAACTCATGCATTCCATACAGTGAACGCGAGGGCTTTCCGAGTCATCTCAGACAGTCCTGCACTCCGCTGTTGCTTATTTATTTATTCCCCGATGTCAGACCCCCATCCCACAGAACAGCATCCTAAATCTGCT
>JADLZN010003824.1:0-14489 GCA_018155175.1 Sinocyclocheilus anophthalmus
AATGAAATACAAAACTTTTCTCTCATCTGAAAAGAGGACTTTGGTCCAATGGGCAACAGTCCAGTTCTTCTTCTCCTTAGCCCAGGTAAGACGACTCTGACGTTGTCTATGGTTCAGGAGTGGCTTAAAAAGAGGAATAAGACAACTGTATTCCTTGACACGTCTGTGTGTGGTGAATCTTGATGCCTTGACCCCAGCCTCAATCCATTCCATGGCTGAGGTTTCACCGTTATAATCAACCATTCAATTTGGAATCGTTTTGCTTGCAATCCCTAAGGCTGGCGGATCTCTACATAATCGGATGGTTCTTGTCGCATCCATTTTTTCTTCCACACTTTTTTCCTCTCCCACTCCTTCATGTTTAACAATCCTTGGATACAGCACTCTGGAACAGCCAGCGGCCTTTGGCAAGATTGTTTGTGGCTTTACCCTCCTTGGAAGGTGTCCATCGATTTTGCTTCTGGACAACTGTCAGATCAGCAGTCTTCCCCATGATTGTGTAGCCTGGTGAACCAAACTGAGAGACCATTTTAAGGCTCAGGAAACCTTTGCAGTTGTTTTGAGTTGATTAGCTGATTTGGCATGTCACCATGTTCTAATTTGTTGAGATAGTGAATTGTGGGTTTTTGTTAAATGTGAGCCAAAAAAGAACCAAAGACTTAAACTACTTCAAGTCTGTGTGCATTGAATTTATTTAATACACGAGTTTCACAATTTGAGTTGTTACTGAAATAAATGAACTTTTCCATGACATTTTTTTTCTAATTTATTGAGATGCACCTGTACTGTTAAAAAGTCATGGTGTGGAGATATTATATAGATAAATCATTGTAAGAGTCAGGAATATAAATGCAAAATAAAAAAAAGTTTAAATGTGCTGTTTGTTTAGTTTCTTAATGCAGAGCTTACCATCAATCATCAATATCATTACTGTAGGGCCACAAAACTCAAGTCTGCAATAATCAATGGAGAACAAACTCTGTGTTTGCAAAGAAACCGGATTGGACTTCTGAGAGAAGTCATTATGGCAGCTGTTGTGAGGAACATCTGAAGGTTGTTGCAGAACAATTAGGCACTACAAGGATTAGTTTTTTTGAGAATAGTACAGTATACTTGTTTAATTAACTTGTTCACCCAGACAGCTATCTGTACCTTTGATATGACTGAATGAGACCAGCTTTTACAGCAAGATTGAGAAGTAAATCTGTTGTGGTGCAGCTGGTATAAAATGTCTAGAAGCTGATTTAACTGAAGAAGCGTTTTACAATTTCACTTTTCTGTCACAGCTGAAGACTCACTGCATTTACGCATTCGAAGTTTCATTGTTTGTGCATAACATGCTGATGTGCAACAAGGCTGCCATCACAAATATTGTTATATATAAATGTGTGGGCTCTCTGAAATACTCCTTGCAATGAATGCAAAAGAAGACACCAAACCACACTCCTCAAATATTCAACGTCAGCACTTGAAGAATGATTTCAACTGTTTACACAATGCATGAGAACTACAACGATGTACATGTTATATTCACATTTAAATTGTCAAGACATTTTGATGAAAAGCAGTGCATCAATATCGTTGTGAAAAGATGTACTGTTTGCTTTCGTTTTACGAACAATGCATGAAAGTGTGGCTTGTGTAGAACACAATTCATTGTCATTATTTTACATCCTAAAGACGAAGAACTGACTTTAAAGATTAACAGATACAATGGAAAACCGAAAGTAATGAAACCAAACTAATTCTTTCCTCAACTATCATTTGGACATCGTATTCAGAGCGGTGTATTCAAGCTCTGCGCATTCCTGTAAACGTGTTGGACATCATGGAGTTAGAAGACTTACAGGAGAGAACAGAATTGCTGTTACGTAAAAGCAAAATGACAGAAAATAATCCAGGTTCTTGAACAAAGTATGAGACCACCTGTAAAGAAAAGTCTCCTTCCTTTCAATAATATTTCTTGTCACAACGCTTTTATTAATCAGAACACATGTAAGAACTCTATCAAGAAAAAAACCCCACAAAGGAACTCTTGAAAAGCACTACCGAGTAGTTATGGCAAACATTATACACATTGTTAATCCGTTTACTCTTTAACACAGGGTGGAGGCCTAACAAATCTGTCACCAATCTTTGTTGAAGGTTGATCAAGTAATCTAATATATTTTTAATTTATCACGACAGAGCCATATGGTTTTGCCCACATTACATCTTTGTCAACATAATTTAATCACTCAGGAATAATATTTGGAAATCCCGGGAACTATGACGACAAAGTGAAAAAAATAACAGGTTGACCTCACCCACCACAAAAACAACAAACAACCACCCAAACAAAACAACACACCCCTTTATCTGTAAACTCCCTCACAGGCATAAGTATTTTTTAACATCACATTCAAAAAGAAAAGCCAGTGCATAAAGGTGAGAGAAGTGACAACAAGGAACAGTTTTATTTAACGGGAATGAAGAGATTAGTACAGCATATCATACACTTTCAAATACATCCTAGCCCAACAACACAGACACACACACCCAGCCGAACAACACAAAATCTCCACACCACCCACTCGCTCATATTACAAATCCATCGACAGCAAAACCACCTTTTTGCCTTCCTTTTCATATCGATGGATGTTTCTGATCTTCCACATTCTCCTCACTCCACTCCAGTATCATCTTTTAGGGTTATCTGAAAACTTTCTTAACTTCTTTCACTGAGATGAAGACTCGTGCTGTACATGGGGCACAAGGGCGTAATCGGTGGGCCATGTGGCAGTTTACTATTACATGCGAGTTATAACTCTCACGCTGAGCATATAGCAGGTGTATTGCAACCATTTGCTACACTACCTATGTTACGTCGTACCAGAATAAGGCAATCCTGAGTGCTAATATCGAGGGGGCCCAAGAACCTAGGCTCCCTTTTGGGTGGGTTTGACAGGCCACTCAGCAAACCAAGCAGCATGACGCTTTGTCCCCACAGGTTAAGAAGGGTTCACTGTTTTAGGGTCAAAGGACCTCCACTGGGAAACTGTGGGGAAACGACGTGGCGGATGCGATGGAGACAATTGGACAAAAATTGATGGAGGTTCAAAACAAGGGACACGGCCATGGCGGCTGGGTCCCCCTTCCGAAACATTTGGGGTGTGGAGGGGTAGGCGGTTGGGGACAGACAAATGAGGATGGGGTTCCCCAGCTGGGGATGGAGGAGTAGGTGTGGTTGGGGTAGAGGGTGATGGTGGTGTGGGACTGGGGCCTTCTAATCTCGGCCTTCTGGCCCATAGCAGTGGTGTAGGACCTCCCCGGGTTGCCCCAGACTAGTGTGACGAGGTGGGTTTGTACTGCGCAAGAACGACACTGCGCGTCCTTTCACTCGTGCAACTGGCGAGTGGGACTCCTACCAAAGGAAGGAGTTGGGGTTTGCCGCTACCAACATCTATGCCCCTCCATCAATGGAAAGATTGGCAGGTGGATAGTGTATAGATCGGTCTATAGTATACAAGGACACCAACACACCCATAAAACGAGTGGAGTTTTTTGGGTCCAAAGGAAATGTAAAGTCTCTGGGAAGGAGGGGATTTGAAGGGATTGGCAAGGAAATGGTCACAAGGCAAAAAACGAGTGGAGGATGGTGCTGAGAATGGCCATGAAAGGTCCCGTAAAATGGGGTCCCTTCGTTTTTTGATAGTTTGGAGCTGCTTGAGATTACTAGCAAATGGGCTTAATGTTAGCGGAAGAGAAGGGGGGGGAGGGAGGGTCCCGGACTAGGAGGGGACCAATCCCACCTCACTCAAACTCTCATGGTGTCTCAACATTACTAGCAGGGTGATGTGAGGGGGGCTTACCTAACGTCCTCCTCCTTCATACCAGGACATTCCCCGCCCACTCTAGAAACCCCGCAACTGCTCCCTCTTCAATCAGGCTCTCTCACCACAAGAAAATAAAAGCGGATCTCTTCACCACAGTTTGGATTCCGTTTTGCCATTCAAGTAGTTTTTCGATGCAGCTCCCCACAGCCCTATGCGGGAGGAGGAAAAACAGAGTTCTTCAATGGCGATGGTAAGTGGTTCCCATTGCCCAGCCTAGAAGCTTTCTTTCCTGTCTTTGTCCCATAAGTCCCGGAAATCCAACAACCAATGCTTTTTGGAAGGATAGCCTTCAATTTTTTCTCCCTCATCCTCCGTCCCTCTTTGCCTTTATCTTCTGATCTGCCTATGGCAGCTGATGGAACCATTCAACCCGTAGTTACTTATCTCTCATCAAACCCTTTTCCTCTTGTGAGTTTTCAAGTCACGCCCTTGCCCGGTTTAGAAGAAGTCCGCACTTGGCTAAAGGTGCAAGTCGTGAGACGGTGGTGGATGGTCGGAATCCCGTCCTTTCCGCTCGTTTTTCCCTCCCCAGAGCCACCCTCGTGGAGTGCTCCACACTCAAACTGCAAATCCCAGGATCAACTGTGATATGCTGTTAGGTGAAGGTTATGACCTTCCAGAACCAGAACGTGACCTCTGGGGTTCACCCCACGAGTACATGGGGCGAGACTTCCCCCAATAATATTTTCATCTTGGGTGGGTGAATAGGCTACACAGCTCTCATCTTCGGACAAGGGGTTGCCTCCAAGTTATCCCCAACCGACAAGGAGGGCTAATTGCTGCCCCACACTCAGCCAGGCCATCCCGAGAGGCACTGCAAACCAGGAATAATACCCTGTGAGAAACTGTTGATCTAGAACTCCAGGCGGGGCACTAACACACAGCCAATCTGTCCCTCAACTCAATTCTTTCTTTCTCCTTTAAACCATCGTTTTCCCTTTTCTTGTTCATACTTATCAAAAACGCCTCAAATTTTATTTTATTTACCTTCTCCCACTCTTCTCCCCCTCTCTGCTCAGACCTTCTCTTTGAAATTGTTGCCTGTGGCTTAAGGGCTTCGCGATTTTGTTCAGTGTTTGTTGTTGTGGAGGTTATGCCTGCCGCTGTTTTGACCCCAGTTGAAGAATGAGAGAGGGCAGAGAGAACGTAACGGAGACCCTTGGATGGTGAGAGCCTCTGAACGAGCTGATGAAAGGGACAGCAAGAACAAACTGCCAGATAGAGATTTAATAAGTACCCAAAATACTAACTGAGTTCAACGGTTCCCCCCATCTTTCCTCTTGACAACAGTTCAGAACACACCAATAATAAATTTAACGATTTATAACCGCAAGCCGTGCCACCAAAAACGGCAAACCAATTGCATAAATATGGATCGGAAGTATTATAATGAATGTATCTCTGAGAGGAAACTGACCGTGACTTAGTGTTCTAACTGTGTAATAGTGGTTTTTCCAAGAAGCGCAGCTCGGCTTTTAATTACAAAGCGGTAACCCAGTAACACTGAATAATTTTGCTGTCATAAGCTCTGCACACACCTGCTTGCAGAGAGTGGGAATCTGTGTCCATTCAGCTCGTCTGTGGGTTTCATTCCGAAAATGGTTATTTTTATGAGTAAATAGTTTCACAAAACCATTCTGTAAAACTTTTTGGCTTCCAATTGTCGAAAATTACACACCCAGTCCCAACATTTTATTACAAACTGCTGCATATGCTGCCTGTATGCTGCATATTTGTTTTGAATTTTGCCATAAAATGGCAGTGGTTTCTATCTCATTTTAAATGAAAGAATCACAGACAAAGCCTTAGTTTTTCATCATATGAGAGATATTCTTTATATAATATGCAAATGTAACTTTGCATTATTAATTGTTTGGGAGCACAATTGTCAATTAAAATGTCATCAATTTAGTTTTTTGTTATATTTATTCACAAGAAACCAGTGCAGCAAGCACGTAAAAAGGACCACCTTCTTTCATTTACTATACTAGTGCCCCTTCAAATGCTCATTTTGTTAAAAAAATCTAAATCAAATCAAATCCCATGAATGGAATCACGCGCCGTCTAAAAGTGATCTTTACTCCCTCTAAAATCAGTAGTGTAACAAATAATGTTTCCTACCCTCAGGTGGAGTCTGGGAGTTTTGTGGTTTTTTGTGAGGCCCAGTCAGACCGTCAACAACCCGGGGGAGAAATCCACTTTAGACAAGATGCTAGCCAGAGGATTTGATGAGGGAATGCTGCCAGGGGTCAAAGGAGGGGCTTTGGAGGAGGAGGCATGGCTGGATGGTGTAGTAGATGTGCCAGGGGAAAGACGGGACACAGGACTAACGCCTGGGTATTGAGAAAGAAGAAAATGCTCTTATGAGCAAACTCCTCTCAAACTCTTTCAGTGGCCTTGGGTTGTAGTATATGCCCACTAATACAGTAAGGTGAACATCGGTAAGGAATGAGAAAGTTATACTTATCATTCTAAACATAAAAACAACATTATATTTGACTGGTATATTTTTCTTCGGAACCTGTCTGTTGTGCTCTACAAACGGAAAACTCACCGGTGGTCTTCATTGCATTGGAGAGCGAGCTCAGAATGGAGCTGATCTTGCCCAGATCCACATTGGCCAAGTTCACCTGTAGGGGGGAGGGGCTAACGACAGGGGCAGGTACAGGTGTGGGTGTTTGCTGATGCCGTGTATTATTGTCTAGAACAGCCACCAGTTGTTTTGTCCCGGAGTTTGCTAAAATCTGGGATGGTCCCCTAGAAGCAGTGGGGACCCTGAAGACATTTTTTTTTGCTGAATAGCATTTGGTTATCTGGCCACAGATGACAGACCTTACGACTTCTTCTCTGTTTCATCTCTCAACCAACGACAGGGACAAACAACAACCTATGTCAGTGTCAATGTTACAACATTTTTGGACAAAAAAAGATCGTCTAAATTTTCCCAACTCAGCTCTGCTTTCTAAACCAAAAACCAACGTTTTCCGACATATGCGTCCGTTTTCCTGCACATCTTCCTCAGACACATGTCCCCATGTCCCCTCTGGTTCATTTCTAAGTTTTGTCAACCATATTCTGTATGTCCAACCTCTCCCCACACAGTCATCCCCACTCCCATCCCGCTACCTGGAGCTCAGCTATGGACACGGCGACCTCTGAGCACGGTGGGATAAACGGCGCACGTCCTCACAGAGGGAATGATGACAGTCTCCAGAAGTTGGGCAATGTGGCCCATTCAGATCGTACCCAGCTTACTCTGCAGGCTACCTGACGCGAATTGCGAAAGCTATTATCCACCGACACTAAAGGAGCAACACATGAGTATAATGCTAGAGCTATGGGCAATACGCCAAAAAATTAAATTTACATTTTTTGCAGAACTTGTAATACAATTCTCGATTAATTGTTAATCAAACTAGTCAAACATTGAAAAAATGTCATACCCACAACATGATTATAAGCAACTTTTTCTCTATGTAACCCTCTAAGTTTGTAATTTCCAATGCGCACACATGAACGTTTTGTCACAATTAAGTAAATGAAATACATCACAATTGTTAAAATCTTTGAAAAAAAAGAATTGCAATAACAACCGACAACTATACATCTTGTACAGAGTTTTTTTCTTGATACATATTATATGTTCAGAATAGATGGGCACTTCGCTGTGCATCATAATACTATGTAGCAATAGGGCCAACTAAGGTAATGGGATCCAAAACTGATAGATTTTTTATATATGTCAAATCATTTGGATAATTAAGTAAGATATTTTCCTGAAGAATTTATTGTAATTTTCCTACCGTGCGCGTAGTATAATCAACCTTCATTGTTTGATTAGTAATTTGCATTGCCTAAAACTATCATTTTGAACACTTAAGGCGAACTTTACCTTTCCAATCATCCTTGAGTTTTTTATTGGCAACCGTCAGAATCCCAAAATACCGTTTTATCTATTCAACTTTCAAATGATTATAAAACTCCAATTATTCACAAAAATATTTGACCCCTTATGACTGGATTTTTTTTGATATTGGGTCAGGGTCACATATGTTTTCATACACACCAATGGACATCAGCTTTTCAGTCCGTCACCATGATTCAAACATCTGAAATATCAGACATAGACAGTTAGTCACTTTTTAGTTTCTTTACAGGTTTTTTTTTAATTCGATTGCAAGCTGCTTTTCCCAAACCACACGGCCTGTTTTGATTGTTGGCTCCCTCGGTCCTTTCTTGCAGTAGCCCCTCATGCTGAAAATCGCCAGTCCTAAAACACGGCGCTCAAGTTAACATAGGTAGATTTCAACCCCCCATGTGTTCTAATTCACATTAATTTTTTTTATTCCACTTGACCTGCGTCACAAACGTTCAAACACAAAAGTGCATTCGAGCGTCATATGAATGAAACCTAGCTCTGCATAATATTCTGATATGCCCTAACTCTGGTTCCTCACAGAGCGCTCACTCCGTGATCGGTATTAATCACTAAAGTACGAACGCTGCCAGCTGGGAAATCATTAATTAAATTCACTTTACCGTTTATCCTTGCATATTTTACCCTGGACCACAAAACCAGTCATTAAGGTAAATTTTTTGAAATTGAGATTTATGCATTATCTGAAACTGAATAAATAAGCTTTCCATTGACGAATGGTTTATTAGGATAGGACAATATTTTGAAAATCATGTGACTCCACGAGGTGCAAAAAATCTAAATCTGAAAAAATCATCTTTAAAGTTGGCCGAATTAAGTTCTTAGCAATGCATATTACTGATCAAAAATTACGTTTCGATATATTTATGGTAGGACCATGCCCACTTGGTTGATGAACAAATCTAGCATCAAGACATCAGAGTCGACTCACATTGGCAACAATTTTGACCTCTTTGTATTGCATCTGGTAAAAGATGTCTGCGTTTCCCAGCGCCTCCAGCAGCGGGGGTCCTGCTGTTATCTGGCCCTCCAGGAACGTCACAAATTCCTGCAGCTTTGTGCTTCCCTCCTCAAAGTCCTCCGAGAACTTATTCCCTCCTGCTTTATCTATGGATGTAAGTTGAGAGAGAGTTTGAAAAGCTTGTCTCCAAGCAGTTATATAGTGCTGTTTTTGGTAAATATCACATTACCTTTGAACCTTTTGAGGGCCTCGGTGCTGCAGACGTCTACTCTGAGAGCAGCTAGCTGCTTCTCTCTTAAATCACTCTCGTCCAGAGAGTTCTTGTAAGACATTAACCGCTCTACAAAATCATGCGGCTGACAGAGAGAAAAGACAGTAATTATTAGTGTAATAACAATAGTTCAATTAAATCTAAAGACGATCATGACTTACTACAAACTCTGCAACAATTTTAGACTTCAGAGCAGTTTTGGGGTTGACTGGGGCTGCAAAAAAGAAAAAAAACGTAGTTGTTTTCCTTCACGAATATATCATATAACTAAATTAGTTTACACTTGGGCACTTGGGTAAACTTTTATCAAACTGAGTCTCAACCCACTTGGTGGGTCTCACAACATCATTGTTGGACGCAGACTAATGGTGTTTTCCATGAACACACACACTCACAACAGTTTCGACCCGAGGAGCGAAAAAACTGAATGTCATCTTGTTCACACATCTCCATTTCCTTTCTCTTTTTGAAGTGTTCTTTCCGCTTAAACTACCTGAATATAAATGATTGAAATGGATGGAATCAACAATTAATAATTTTTCATTTTGCATGCTCTGGCTCCCCCCCGGTGGAACCACGCCCCACACTTCGAAACCACCAAAAAAAGATCGAAACCCCTTGCGTACATAATACATTTATAAACAACAGTGATTGCTCATTTCATTTTAAAAAGGTGATTGATTAATCCATCATTTTGCAACCAAAATAGTCCAACAAATAACCGGCAGCGTACAAAGCTCCCTGAAAAACTACCATGAGAAGCTGGTTTCTCTTATCACTTTCTCCCTTCTCTCTTTTTCTTCTGCCAGACCTGGCCTTCAGACATCCAGAGATCAGCTCCGCAGTATAAACCGTTCCCCTCTCCTCCAAATACTGAAGAATTCTGCCACTGACTCCACACTTTTAGCACCCGACAACACAACAGAAGATCAGCCCAGAATGGTAGTGCCTTCAGTACCCCATCCAACCCTCCCTCACAAGCCATGCATGTGAGATTCACTAACTTGCCAGACATGCGTCGTCAGGCAGCACTTCCAGCGAAGGTAAGGTTCGGATAAAGACAGCTTTTCTTCAACTACACATTATTGCAGTAATCATATGAATAGACATCGTTTAGACGAGTAATAAAGAAATCGCCCTGTGACTAGGCATACACACGATGACCAAACGAACAAAAGGAAAACGATTATTAGTACGAAACCAACAATGCCATAATAAACACCACAAGTCTTCACATGATGTGGATTAAGAATGAAAACAGAGAACCCCAATGGATTTAATGTAATCCAAGAAACAACCCAACAAGAAACTCTTACAAGAGAGCTCAACGTCCATTCCCTGCATCATAATCCAATTATTGAACCCACAATGCACTCTGATTTCACAGTCAACACTTGGTATGCCTTGACCACAGATTAGGTCCAAAGATTCAATGAGAGATGAGCGAAAGGTGGAAGGCAGCACTTTGATACCAATGAAAAGTGTAACTTTTTGCTTAAAGTAACCTCTGTATGAAGAATTGTTCAAAAACTAAAATGATAAAGGTACTTTTTTTTGACAACTGGATGGGAATTTATTTCATTTATCCTGCAAATAGCACAACTGAACACTCAGTGCGACCGTACTACCAACACAATATCGCTGTTTAAGGTGGACAAGAATGACCAACTGTGCCACCCAATCGTTGCTATTCCTTGATGCTCTGGGCTTCAAACCCAAATGTTGAATTGACAATATCTATCTCAAAGCATTTTTGTGATTCCTTATGTATGCCATACACTGCACAATGTTACCAAATCTTATTTCGCATATGGATGTGAATGTTTGGCACTAATGGAAAATCACAACGGTTCACCCAAATATTTATATCCAAACATGGAAATTGAATTGTATAAATATTATTGTTAAATAACATTAAGGCTACTTAAACGTTCCTACAGCGAGATTTAAATATTTAACATTAAACAATATAAAATGTTGTTATATTAAATATTAGAAGGGCCACCCGCCCCTAGACCTGCACCATTCATAACTATCACTTTCATATAGTTGCCTGTTTTGCACAAAATGATCCTAAATGCAGTTATATCCCAAAATCAGATATTGGGTTGCAATAAAAATGGCCCAGTATGAAGTTTTCTGTCCCTCAATATTTTCTATATAGCAAACGCGATCTCACACGAGCAAGCAGAGCAGCAGAATTACACGAGCGTGATTTTGTTCCTGAATACAACGTAGTTTTAAATGTGAAAGTTGTACACAACGTTATTCAATCTACACCCCCATACACATAAGTCTCTGCTGCACTCCCCTACACAAATTCGAGTGACAAGTAAATGAGATTAATACACAAAGTGTTTGTGCTCTACTGTGCCTCATGCAGATTAATTGTATGCAAATACCTTGATGCATCAATCCTAACTATTTGAGACAGCACCACAGTCTTGTTTTAAATCGTCCACCCGTACTGTGGGAAATATGAATCAACACCATTTGCCTGAACAGATCGCGCGATAAATCTTATCTGCGAGTCTTAAGAATACTAATGGTTTTCTCATGCTATACTGTGCAAAGCGAAGCACACATGATAAATCACAATTAAGGTCAAAGCAATGCTTGAATATGTACGGTTTTGTGTTCTAGGGTGGGTCGACCAAATTTGTTTTTTTTGAAAGCCGATCTGCCGATACTTGTAGCGAAAGCATGGCCCAGTTTTGTTAAGAAAAATGTTATAAAAATATACTTTTTCTCCCATTTCCACTGCTGAGCCACATTGCGTGCAAGCCGTGTTCCTGTGGATGACGTATGCCTCGCGCACACGCGGCCCTGTGAGATAAGTACATGTCCTACATGAGTTTTTTGTTTACAGGATCAAAGGAAGTAAAGTTTCCTTATTTTAGCAAATTAAAACCAGCCTCCTCTTGGCTTATATCGAAATCCTAATTTTTCTAAGCGCAAGTTGAAGAGAAGTATTAATGACATATTTTAATATGGATATTATTCTCTTTACAAAAGGCCATCGATCACTGCGACAGGAGGCCCTTTATTACATGTGTGACGGCACATAATATTAATATGGATGGGATTCCTTGGTTTGACTTCTTTTTGGATATGTTGAACAACAACACCCACTTACTCGCATCTAAAGCGTTGAAAGAGCAAGATACATTCGATGTGGATTCGTCTGAAAAGAAGGAACGTCATATACACCAGGTCTTTGAGAGTGATTAAAACACAAGACCTAATTATTCACAATTTTTGGATCGAACTAACCCTTAAACTTTGCTTTCACTTTTTGCGTCAATCTATTACTCATTTTTAATCCATTCGTATAGAATTCCCTGGGACCTAAGGTGAACTTAAGTTGTGAACTAAACGTCTTTTCAACTTGAAGACAACTTTATATACAGTCACAAACATAAATTTCAGGTTATCTACACAACTAAATCTTGCCAATAATCACGGAATCAACTACAGCATCAACATTGCCATTGAGCCGTAGTTTTGGGATCCTACTTCAATGCCATCCGCTAAATGTTTTCCATTCTTGCAACACATCCAGTCGATTTTCTTCATTCAAAAACATGCAATTTTGATAGAGAGGAGTCTGTATTTATCTTATTAGCTCCTTGCCAATGTTTCTCATCATGGTCGCCACACAGAGCAAGTACAAAAATATTATATGCAATATATTATTTGTTTTACGTGGCATGTTATACAAGCCTTTACCACGTTATAATCCCGCAGTTTGAAAACACGAATGAGTGATGAACATGATAACATTTCAGTAAGTGATTACTGTAGGCTTTATAATAGACACCTTTTTTGATGCATCCATTAATGTTTATTTCCGTACTCCTGAGGTGTACACATGCGAAAAAAAACGGCATGTACATTGCCATTTGAAACAATATAACCTGTAATTGTATAATTAGTCGCTAGGAGGGCTGTCCAAAAAAATTTGAATTAGGTCGAATATTCGGACGAATTGTAACACCATCAAAAATCCCATTATCAAATGCCAAAACGTTTGCATTCGAATTTTAGGTGTTGGATGCGTCAGGAGCCTTATCAGGTGCAACGAGATCACTGACGATGTATTATATAGTTTTCATGTTAGCCCTTTCCCAGTTGAGCCACTAGATGCTGCTGCAACCGCTAGCGCTCTAGCAATTCATTAAAAATATCGCAGGAAAAGAGAACCACAATGCGAAAAACAATCTTGTTTTACGCCAAAACCCTGAAAAACCAGCCGTTCACACATCGAAACGCATATTCACTAACGCATTTTTCTAGAGGACATCTATCCCATTGCACTCACGTCTCGCAACAAGAGAGACCGCATGTTGTTTAGAAAGCCATGAAAATCCCCAAGGCAAGTTTAACATTTAAAAACAACTATCTCGAGACTTTAGGCACAGTTTTCCTCTCCACTCACTGCATCTCGTGTTCTTTAATGAAAAATGTACTCCAGTGATTGACGCTTTCGGTCCTTGTAACAGAAAAACTATGCATCCATACATGAAGGCTGGTTTTGTTGTATAGTACCATATTTAAGCAAACTAATATAATTGTTTATTAAACATTATTTTTACCATTATTCACTTTTTTTCACAGAGATAGTCCCGTGTTATCTTTATAGCCCCCCCCCCCCCTTTTGAATAAAAATGTGCATTCGTAATATATTGCTTGATGCGCCACCTTTGTGGCCATCAGGAGAGAGCCTAAGCTTTCACTCACACCCAAACACTGAAATTAATGCATTTTAAATTAGAATATAATTAGAATTTTGATAATATTTAAGTACAAAATTCGAATTTAGTTTTTCAGCTATTTTGACAGCCCTAGTCGCTAGTGGGGGCCTCAGCAAAAATATACTTGCAAATTAATATTTTTGGTTGCAAATGCAACCGTTTTCGTCGCAGTCTGGAGCCCTGACAAACAAAATAGGCTGACTTTTAAAAACGTACCACTACAACTAACTAAAACTAACAAACAATACAAAATTGACATAAAACAATTTACATTTTAATTACATTAAATTAAATTCCCAAAATATCACAATCCTGTTATTCTATAAGCAAACTAGATGCAAGTTATCTAGATGCAAAATATCAAGTGACATCTGCAAACAAATGATGTTAGCGCATTCTTTAGGATTTTTAGGGCTGGGTAAAACCAGACAATTCAAATAAAAAGTTTAAAACAGGATAAAGGATAAGCGGGATCTCATTGCTGGGATGAGGCTGTAACACAAGTCCCAGGAATGGACACCCCCAAAAGTATTTCCAAAACATTAGGCTAGATGTGCCCTGGAATACCATGAAGCCAATCATCAACAAGCAGAGAAGAGGAATTTCATCTTTCAGCACAATAATAACCTCAAACACAAGTTTACAACAAAGGCTCATTGGAAATACGTGCCTCTACCTACATTTCTGCAAA
>JADLZN010003825.1:0-76068 GCA_018155175.1 Sinocyclocheilus anophthalmus
CCGGCTTGGAAGAAAACTTGACGGAAACGCCACGAGAGGGAGAACCATCGTTATCCAGTTTGTGTCCAGATCCTTACGAGATAGGCTTTGGAAAGCGGCGAAAACCAGCACCTACCTGAAGTCCAAGGAACTACGGTTTGGCGAGGATTTAATGAGCATGGACAAAGCTATACGTAAACAACTGTGGCCAAAAGTGGAGGCTGCTCGGCAGCAGGAAAGAAGGCTTACTTCGTAGGCGTACGAGCTTTTGTTGATGGAAAGGAAATACCTCCTTAATAACTACATATGATTATGCATATATGTACGTGCATATATCTTGATCAAGAACTGCATACGGACATAATTATATATATCGGTGACAATGCAGTCGTCATTGGAGTTACGACATTTAGAACATAATGTTTACGTCAATTTACAGACAGAATGGATCTTTGTTAATTTAAATATAACAATATTGTTATGTTGTACAGTATAATTTTTAAAGGTTTTGATTTAAGTTAAGTATTATTAAGGTCAATTTTATATTGTTGAGGTGTTGGGAACAAGTTTCGTTTCACACTTGTTAAGCCTAAAGTTGTTAATATAGCACATTGGTATCTTTGTCAGTTTTATCTTTAAATGTCAGGGGAATTCGTGATTTGCTGAAAAGGAAAGCAGTTTTTTTGTTTTGCAGGAAATTTAAATGTGACTTTTATTATATTCAAGAAACACATGCATCTTTGTCAGATTATAATTTTTGGAAGAGTCAATGGGGGGATGATTTATGGATGTCATATGGGAGTAATCGAGCAGCTGGTGTTGCAATCTTAAAAGGTACATTTAAGGGGAAAATAATTCAAACTAAAATGCACGATTCAGGTCGATGGGTAATATTGGTAATTGAAAAGAATGCTGAATTGTTTATTTTGGGGTTAATTTTACTACACCAAATAAAAAAAATATTTTTGAACTTTGAAGACCAAATTGAAAAAACAGTGGAACGATATAGGAATGCAAAATTAGTACTTGGAGGGGATTTCAATACAATATGGGATTCTGAAAAGGATTGTTATCCACCCCGTCCAAGTAACAGGTCTGTTCTTCCAGAATTGTATAATTTATGTTCTACTTTTGACTTGATTGATATATGGAGACATAAGTGTCCAGAAAAAATTCAGTTTACATGGTGTAAAAGAAATCTTTCTCAACAGTCACGTATAAACTATTGGTTAATTTCAAGGAATTTAATTAATTGTGTTAATGAGGTTTCTATAGAGCCATCTGTTCTTACAGATCACAAAGGTATTTTTCTCTCAATAAATACAGCTAAATCCAAAGATGCAAAAAAAAATTACGTATTGGAAAATGAACCAGAATCACCATATTTTGATGTAGTCTTTTTATCGAGGATTCGAATGCAAAAAGGTTTCATAATCCCTGGAAGGAGGGCAAACTCTACAAACTCTTTTGTGGGCAAATTGGATTTTATTAGTGTAAAATCCAACTGTAGCCATAAGGCGAGGAAAAGAAATCGCAAACATCAGACAGGAAAATTACTTAAACAAATTCTAACTTGAAATTTATAAGTCCTCCTGTAATTATAATATTAGATCAAGAAAATGAAAATAAATTACTGACAACAACAATTAGAATATATATCTAAAAGCAAGATTTTCGCATAAGATCACGAAAGAATGGTTAGAGGAAGGAGAAAAACATACAAAATACTTTTTTAACATGGAAAAAAGGAAGGTAGAACTTACATATATGGTCAAATTGAATATTAATGGACAGTTAACAGAAAATTCGAAAGAAATATCAAAATATGCAGCCGAGTTTTATGAGAAATTATGTTCCTATGATAACAAGTTGAGTAATGCATCTTAGAATCTATTAAAAATGACATTCAAAATATAAGTGAGTCTTCTAGTAAAATGTGCAACCAAGAGATTTCTTTAAATGAAGTATTTCACTGTATTAACAAACTAAAAGACAATAAGTCACCTGGAAATTATGGTTTAATTAGTGAATTTTACAACTATTTTCAAGAATAATTTTTTGTTAGGTGTATTTAGTGAAGCTATACAACAAGGTTATTTACCTAATTCACTGAAACAATGCTTAATAACTTTATTACCAAAGCCTAATAAGGATTTATTATTTCTAGAAAATTGGCATCTGATTACACTAATTAATAATGATGCAAAAATTTTTTGCAGGTATATTTGCAGAAAGATTGAAGAAATGTCTTGATCCTATAATTGATGATTGTCAATCAGGATTTATGAAAGGTCGGCACATTTGTAATAATATTAGGCTCATTTTAGATTTAATTGATTATAACGAATTTTTTACAGATAATAGTTTTGTTTTATTTGTTGTTTTTTTTAAAGCATTTGATACTATTGATCACAACTTTATGTTGGAGACCTTAAATTTGTTTGGTTTTGGAGAATATTTTTAAAAAGCTATTCAAACACTATACAATGGCTGTAACAGCTCAATTAAATTATCATATGGAACGTCATCCAGGTTTAAAATTAGTAGAGGTATACGTCAGGGCTGCCCCATTTCTCCGTTTCTTTTCTTACTTGTAACACAAACCATGGCCATTCATATTAAAAGAGATACATTTTGAGGTATTAGACTTTTGGAGAAAGAGTTAAAGTGTTCTCAATTAGCGGACGGCACTGCCATTTAAATAAAAAAACTGACATTAAAAAAGCTATTGAGTGCCTTAATATTTTCTCGTCTGTATCCAGTTTATGTTTAAACATTAAAAAATGTGTGTTATTTCCTTTGAAAACATGCAATCATAATAACATACTTGGTATTCCAGTAAAGGAGATAGTAGATTATTTAGGTATTAAGATCTGTAAGGACCAAAAGGAGAGAAATAATTTAAATTTTACACCAATTATTAGGAAAATTAAACAAAAATTAAACTTATGGTTAATGAGAGATCTATCATTAAAAGGAAGAATATTATTATCCAAAACTGAAGGGTTGTCACGTTTAGTGTATACAGCTCTTGCATTAGACGTTCTACATTCAGTCATAAAAGAGGTGGATACTTTTTTGTTCAATTTCATCTGGAAGAACAGACCACATTATTTCAAAAGAACAGTTATATGCAACCCAGTTGAAGATGGTGGTCTAAATGTACTTGACTTTAATACTGCTAATTGTGTATTTAAGAACAAATGGATAAAGAACTACTTGAACTCTAAAGACAAGATTTGGAATATCATCTGGGGTTGATATTGATTAACATTTTTAATAACTTTTATATAAAAAAATCATGTAGAACTACAGTATTGCCTAAATGCAAACCTTTCTGGAACTCGATGTATAATCAGATTGAATGAAAAGAGGTCTGGAGTTTACCCAGTAAATACTGCCTCACCAATAAAGTTACAAATAAATTACATATAAGGTTATTCATTTGATTTATCCAGTGAGACAAGTAGTCTCAAGATTCTTTAGAGACATGGAGACTACATGCGTCTTTTGTAATTCAGAAGTAGAATCCATAAAACATTGATTTTTTTGGATGTGTATTTACCCAATCGTTTTGGATTGACATTGAATATCTAATATTCAAATTCACAAAATTAAAGATTCGACTATCTGGTAAAGATATATTTTTGTTACATAAAAATAAGATTTTGGAGCAAAATTTGGTGATTAACTTAATAATTATATATGGAAAATACCATATACACAAACAGAAATGGAATAATAATAAACCTAACATTATATTATTTAAAATTGAACTTAAGCATTATATTGAGGCCCTAAAACCTAGGTCACTAACAGGCGGACCGCGGGCCCGGGTCGGACCCCAGAGCCGTCCCATACGGAACCCGGACCTACGCCCAACAAAAGGTTTGATCATGATTTAAACCAAAGACCTGACGGTCGCTTCTATTATGGGCCCTGCGCCGCTTGGGCAGTCTTTCACGGATAGCGGTAGTGGCAAAGCACATGAAAAACCAATTGCAAACACACAATAAATGCGAGTTACTCTATCCCACGTGGACCCTCCTTTCAGCCATCAAAGCCTGTTCTTCACAGCGGACACATTGCGACTCTACAGTGCAGACAAGGAGCGAGTTCGAGGCAGTTAAGTTGAAAAAAGGCGAGTGAACGGAAAGTTGAGAAAAAGACGAGTGAGATGGAGAAAGGGAGAGAAGCAGGAGAGTGAGATGGAGAAAGTTGAAAAAGACGAGTGAGACTGAGAAAGGGAGAGATACAGACGAGTGAGACGGAGAAATGGAGAGATACAGATGAGTGAGATGGAGAAAGTTGAGAAAAAGACGTGTGAGATGGAGAAAGGGAGAGAAACAGACGAGTGAGGTGGAGAAAGTTGAGAAAAAGACGAGTGAGAAGGAGAAAGGGAGAGAAAAAGACGAGTGAGACGGAGAAAGGGAGAGAAAAAGGCGAGTGAGACGGAGAAAGTTGAGGAAAAGACGAGTGAGACGGAGAAAGGGAGAGAAAAAGACGAGAGAGACGGAGAAAGTTGAGAAAAAGACAAGTGAGACGGAGAAAGTTGAGAAAAAGACAAGTGAGACGGAGAAAGTTGAGAAAAAGACAAGTGAGACGGAGAAAGTTGAGAAAAAGACAAGTGAGACGGAGAAAGTTGAGAAAAAGACAAGTGAGACGGAGAAAGTTGAGAAAAAGACAAGTGAGACGGAGAAAGTTGAGAAAAAGACAAGTGAGACGGAGAAAGTTGAGAAAAAGACGATTGATACGTCCGAATTGATAAAAAAGACGATTGAGACGGAGCAATGAGAGAAAAGACAGTGTGGATGTAGAACTGTTGAGGAAAATACGATGCGAGGGCGAGAATTAGGAATAAATACGATTGCTACGGATGAAAGGGAGAGACAAAGGCTAGTGAGAACGACTGTACGAAATTTGGGAAAAAAAGCGCGAGTGAGACGGAGCAGTTGAGAAAAAGGCGATGAGAACGGATGAAAGTTGAGGAAACGACGATTGATACGGAGAAATTTGAGTAAAAGACGATTGAGACGAGAAGGGAGAGACAAAGACGAGTGAGACGGAGCAAGGGATAGAAAAAGACAGTGACGCGGAGACAGTGAGAGAAAAAGTGCGAGTGAAACGAGAAATGGAGACGAAAAAATACGAGTGCTACGGAGAAATGTGATAAAAAATGCGGTTAGACGGGCTAAAGTTGAGAAAAAGACGAGTGAGCCGGAAACAGGGAGAGAAAGCGACGATGAACGGAGAAAGGGGCAAGAACAAAGACGAGTGAGACGGAGAACGGGAGAGAAAAAGGACGAGTGAGACGGAGAAAGGTAGAGAAAAATAGGTAGTTAGATGGAGAATTTGAGAAAAAGACGATTGAGACGAGAATGCGTCAGAGAAAGACGAGTGAGACGGAGAAGTGAGAGAAAAAGACGCTTGAGACGGAGAAAGTTGAGAAAAAGAAACTCGTAGACGGAAAAGGGAGAAAAAGACGAGTGAGACTGAGAAAGGGAGAGATACAGACGAGTGAGACGGAGAAATGGAGAGATACAGATGAGTGAGATGGAGAAAGTTGAGAAAAAGACGTGTGAGATGGAGAAAGGGAGAGAAACAGACGAGTGAGGTGGAGAAAGTTGAGAAAAAGACGAGTGAGATGGAGAAAGGGAGAGAAGCAGGAGAGTGAGATGGAGAAAGTTGAAAAAGGCGAGTGAGACGGAGAAAGTTGAGGAAAAAGGCGATTTATACGATACCGTTTGAGGAAAAATACGAGTGAGATTGAGTAAATTGTGAGAAACGACGAGTGATACGAGAAATTGTAGAAAAATAACTATTCATACGGAGAAGGAAGAAAAATACGAGTGAGAACTGAGAAAGGGAGAGAGAAAGTCTAGTGATTAGACGAGACAGGAGAGAAAAAGACGATTTGCTACGGAGAAAGGTAAGAAAAAGGCTAGTTATCCGGGATAAAGTAGTCGAAAAAGCTTTGAGACGGAGACAGTGATAGAAAGAGACGAGTGATTACGGAGAAATGGGGAGAAAAAGACGAGTTAACGTAGAAAGGGGAGAGAAAAAGACGAGTAGACAGATAAAGGGAGAGAAAATACTAGTGAGACGGAGAAATTTGAGAAAAAGACGATTGAGACGGAAATGGGATAGAAAATACGAGTGATGACCGGAGAAAGTGAGACGAAAAAGACGATGAGACGGAGAACTGGAGAGAAAAAGCTAGTGAGACGAGAAATTGCGAGAAAAAGACGAGTGCGACGGAGAATAGGTAGAGAAAAAGGCGAGTGATACGGAAAATTTTGTAGAAAATAACATTGAGACGAGAATTAGGAAAAGACGAGTGAGACGTGAGAAAGGGATAGAAACAAAAGACGAGTGAGACTAGAAAGGGAGAGAAAAAGACGCAGTTGTAGACGGAAAGTGAGATAAAAAGGCGAGTGAGACGGAGACAGTGAGAAAAAGACGAGTGATACGGGAGAAAGTTTAGAAAAAGACAGTGATAGGGCGTGATACCCGTGGGTAGAGAAAAATCACGATTGAGACTGACAAGGGATATAAAAATTACGAGTGAGATGGAACATTTAATAGATAAAGACGATTGAGACTGATAAAGGGAGAGAAAAATGTAACTATTGCGACGAGAAAGTAAGAACCAGTACTCGTGTATGGAGAATTGAGAAACAGACGAGTGAGGTGGAGAAAGTTGAGAAAAAGACGAGTGAGATGGAGAAAGGGAGAGAAGCAGGAGAGTGAGATGGAGAAAGTTGAGAACAAGACGAGTGAGACGGCGAAAGGGAGAGAAACAGACGAGTGAGACGGAGAAAGTTGAGAAAAAGACGAGTGAGATGGAGAAAGGGAGAGAAAAAGACGAGTGAGACGGAGAAAGTTGAGAAAAAGACGTGTGAGATGGAGAAAGGGAGAGAAACAGACGAGTGAGATGGAGAAAGTTTAGAAAAAGATGAGTGAGACGGCGAAAGGGAGAGAAACAGACGAGTGAGACGGAGAAAGGGAGAGAAAAAGGCGAGTGAGACGGAGAAAGTTGAGGAAAAAGGCGAGTGAGACAGAGAAAGGGAGAGAAAAAGACGAGTGAGACGAAGAAAGTTTGAGGAAAAGACGATGAGGACGGAGCACTTTGAGGAAAAAGACGCTGAGACGTATAAAGGGCCGACGAAAAAGAACAGTGAGACGGGAAGGTAGAGAAAAAGACAAGTGAGACTGAGAAGGAGAGAAAAAAGGCGAGTGAGACGAGAAGGGAAAACAAGACAGTGGACGGAGAAAGGGAGAGAAAAAGCGAGTTGATACGGATAAAGTTGAAAAAGACGATGATACGGAGAAAAGAAAAGAGACGAGTGAGAACGGAGAAAGGGAAGAGAAAACGACGAGTTAGACAGAAAGGTAGAGAAAAAGACGAGTGAGTTACTGAGAAAGGAGAGAAGATTAGTGTATGGAGAAAGTTGAGAAAAGACTAGTGAACGGAGAATGGGAGAGAAAAAGACGAGTGGAACTCGAGAAAGGGTATAGAAAAAACTAGTTGAAGACGAGAAAGTTTAGAAAAGTACGAGTGATACGTAGAAAGTTATATCAAAAGAATAGTTATACGGAGAAATTGAGAGAAAAAAGACCGAGTTATACGGAGAAAATGTAGATAAAAGAACGTATTTAGACGGAGAGGGAGAGAAAAAGACGAGTGAGATGATAAAGTTAGAAAATACGATTGCGAACGGAGAATTTTAGGAAAAGACAGTTAGACTAGAAGGTAGCGAAAAAGGTCGAGTTGAGACGGAGAAATTATTTGCATGAAAAATCGATTGAGACGAGAAAGATTGAGGACAAAGGGCAGTGATTACGGACTAAAGTTTATGAAAAAGAACAGTCAGTGAGTATGTGAGCAGTTTGAGACTAAAAAGCACGATGAGACTAGAAATTATAGAAAAAGACGAGTGAGCCGGGAGAAAGGGAAGGAAAAGCGAGTGCTACTGAGAAAGAGTATAAAAAGGCTAGTGAGACGGATAATGGAGAGAAAAATAACGAGTTATACGAGAAGGGAGAGAAAAAAGGCGAGTGGACGGGAGAAGTTGAGAAAAAGGACGCGTGAGACCTTATAAATGGAGATAAAAGGCGACGAGTTTAGGAATGAGAAATGAGATAAAAACGATGGAGACGGAGACATGAGAGAAACTACTATTTAATACGGAGAAGTAGAGAAAAATAACTAGTGAGACTTAGAAAGTTGAGAAAAAGAACTAGTTAGTACGGAAATTTATTACAACGACGATTTATCCTGATAAGGGAAAGAAAAAAGACGATAGACGGATAAGGAGATAAAAACAAGGCGAGTGATAACGGAATAAATTAGAGAACAATACGATTTGATACGGAGAACACTTGAGAGAAAAGGCGATTGAGACGGATAATTTTGATAAAAGACACGTAGGGCAAACGGAGAAAGTTGAGTGCCACAGAGAGTGAGACTAGCAAGTGAAGAAAAAGACGATGATTAACTTAGACATTTAGGAAAAGACATTTATCACGAGAAATTTCTATAAAATGCTATTTATACTTAGAAATTTAGATAAAAAGACTATTTATATACTGATAAAGGTTAGATAAATAAATTTCTTTTATTACTTTATAAAGTTGATAAAATGACAATGAGACTGAGAAATATTAATTTAATTTCTGATAATTAGATTTTTTTTTGAGTTGATTGATAAAAAAAAGACAGTGGACTGAGAAAGGAGAGAAAAAGAAGTGAGACCGGAGACAGGGAGAGAAAACGACGATCATACAGAGAAAGTTGAGAAAAAGACGAGTGAGATGGAGAAAGGGAGAGAAGCAGGAGAGTGAGATGGAGAAAGTTGAAAAAGACGAGTGAGACTGAGAAAGGGAGAGATACAGACGAGTGAGACGGAGAAATGGAGAGATACAGATGAGTGAGATGGAGAAAGTTGAGAAAAAGATGAGTGAGACGGAGAAAGGGAGAGAAAAAGACGAGTGAGACGGAGAAAAGGAGAGAAAAAGACGAGTGAGACGGAGAAAAGGAGAGAAAAAGACGAGTGAGACGGAGAAAGTTGAAAAAAAGACGAGTGAGACGGAGAAAGGTGAGAAAAAGACGAGTGAGACGAAGAAAGGGAGAGAAAAAGACGAGTGAGACGAAGAAAGGGAGAGAAAAAGACGAGTGAGACGAAGAAAGGGAGAGAAAAAGACGAGTGAGACGAAGAAAGGGAGAGAAAAAGACGAGTGAGACGAAGAAAGGGAGAGAAAAAGACGAGTGAGACGAAGAAAGGGAGAGAAAGGCGAATGAGGGTGGGGTCTCTTGGAGGAAAGTGTGGGGATAGAAGGCGGGAGAGAAGTCGAGAGATGACGGGAGAAATTGAGGAAAGACGTTGAGACGGAGAATTGAGGAAAAGACATATATGGAGAAATTGAGAGAAAAAGGCGAGTGAGAACGAGAAGGTGAGATAAACGACGAGTGACGGAGAAAGTTGAGACAAAATAACGTTGAAAACGGAGAAAGTTTATAAAAATACCGTGATCAGAGAAAGGGAGAGAAAAATGCGAGAGAGACGATAAGTGAGAGAAAAAGGTGAGAGAGCACTGGAGAAAGTAGATAAAAGAGGAGGGGGGGGGGGGGGACGAGTGAGACGGAGAAAGTTGAGGAAAAACACGAGTGAGACGGAGAAAGGGAGAGAAAAATGCGAGTGAGACGGAGAAAGGGAGAGAAAAATGCGAGTGAGACGGAGAAAGGGAGAGAAAAAGGGGAGAGAGACGGAGAAAGTGAACAAAGAACGAGTGAGACGGAGCAGTTTGAGAAAAATGACGAGTGAGATTGGAAAGGTAGAGAAAAAGTCGAGAGAACGGAGAAAGGGAGCGAAAAGGCGAAAGACGGGAGAAAGTAGATAAAAGCCGAGTGAGACGGAGAAAGTTTGAGGAAAAAAAGGCGAGTGAGATGGAGACAGGGAGAGAAAATGCAAGAGAGACGGAGAAATGGAGAGACAAAGGCGAGAGACGAGAAAGGGAGAGAAAAGGTCTAGAGAATGACCTGGAGCAAGGGAGATAAAAAAGACGTGTGAGATGGAGAAAGGGAGAGAAACAGACGAGTGAGGTGGAGAAAGTTGAGAAAAAGACGAGTGAGATGGAGAAAGGGAGAGAAAAAGGCGAGAGAGACGGAGAAAGTTGAGAAAAAGACGAGTGAGACGGAGAAAGGGAGAGAAAAAGGCGAGAGAGACGGGAGAAAGTTGAGAAAAAGACGAGTGAGAAGGAGAAAGGGAGAGAAAAAGACGAGTGAGACGAAGAAAGGGAGAGAAAAAGACGAGTGAGACGAAGAAAGGGAGAGAAAAAGACGAGTGAGACGAAGAAAGGGAGAGAAAAAGACGAGTGAGACGAAGAAAGGGAGAGAAAAAGACGAGTGAGACGGAGAAAGGGAGAGAAAAAGGCGAGTGAGACTATAAGTTGAGACACATACGAGTGAGAACGGATAAATTTTAGAAAAAGCGAGTGAGACTGAGCAAGTTGAGTAGAAAAATAAAGAGTTTCGACTTGATAAATTTATATACAAATACTATTTAGCTGATAAATTTATATAACAACGTCGAGAGAGACTTGAGAAATTTTTTAAAAAACTATTTAGACTTATAAATTTTATGACATAATATTATTATACTTATAAAGTGATATAAAAATTCAGTTATACTATAAATATATAGAAACTAGAAAAGACGAGTGATACGTAGAAATGGAATAACAATTCGAGATATCGTATAATTTCGTATAAAAAGGCGATATATACGTAGAAAGTTGATAAAAAAATACTATGGAAACTGAGAAATTTTAGAAAATACTATTGAGACTGTAGAAATGTAGATAAAATAATCTAATATACTGAGAAATTTATGATAAATTCGCTAGATACGGTGATCAATTTATGAAAAAGACTATTTATACGTTGTATAAACTTTCGATAAAAATCTAATTATACTTAGAAGTGAGATAAAAGTTCTATATATACTTGATACTTTGAGGAAAAAGACTCTTTAGACGGAGAAAGTTGAGAAAAGACGATGAGATTGAGAAAGGGAGAGAAACAGGCTAGTGAGTGTACGGAGAAAGGGCGAGAAAATAGCGACTTGAGACGAGAAATAGAGAGAAAAAGACGAGTATACGGAGAAAGGGAGAGAAAAAAGGCTAAGAGACGGAGAACGTTAGAGCAAAGCTAGATAGCGGTAGTAAGTTGAAAAAAGACGAGGGAAACGGGGGGTGGGAAGGGGGGGGGGGGGGGGGAGGGGGGGGGGGGGGGGGGGGGGGGGGGGGGATGGGGGGGGGGGGGGGGGGGGGTGAGAACGTTGTAAAAAAGGACGAGTGAGTTAACGGAGAAAGGGAGAGAAAAGAAGTGAGAACCTGAGAAGTGAGAAAGGCGAGTGAGAGACGGAGAATGGATGACAAAGACGAGTGAGCAACGGGCGAAATTGAGAGAAAGCTAGTAGACGGGAGAAATTTGAGAAAAGACAGTGATCAACGGAGAAAGTGAGAGACAGAGAACGATGAGACGGATAAAGGGAGAGAAAAAGACGATTGAGACGAGAAGGTAGAGAAAAAGACGAGTGAGACGGAGAAAAGGAGAGAAAAAGACGAGTGAGACGGAGAAATCTTGAAGAAAAAAATACATTGAGACGATAATGTTAGAGAAACAAGACGAGTTATACGTAGAATTGTTATAAAAAAACGTATTTATACGTAGAAGTTAGAGCAAAAGCTAGTGATACCCGGGATAAAGTTGATAAAAATACGAGTGATAAGACTGAGAAAGTTGCAGAAAAATGTACGATTGAGACGAGAAATTGTGAGAGAAAAAGACGAGTTATACGATAAAGTGAATACCAATCGATTGAGGTACGAGAAAGTGAGATAACAGACGAGTGAGATGGCTTAAGTTGAGAAAAAGTACGAGGAGACGAGAAAGGGAGAGAAAAAGGCGATGATACTGATAAAGTTGAGAAAAAGTCGAGTGTAGACGGAGAAATTTGAGTAAAAGGCTAGTGATCGGATACATTTGTAGGAAAAGACGAGTGAGACTGAAAAAGTGAGGAAAAGACGAGTTAGAACGTAGAAAGTGAGCGAAAAGACTAGTGAGGTTGACGAGAAATTGAGAGAAAAAGCTACGAGTGAGAACGTGAGAACGGAGAGAAAAAGAACGAGTGATCGAGAATATTGATAGAAACAGGCGACGTGATACGGAGAAAAGGGAGAGAAAAAGAACTATTGCTTACGTGAGAAAGTGAGAGAAAAAGGCGCCGTTATACGGGAGAAAGTTGAGAAAAAACGAGTTAGACGTATAAGGATAGAAAGATACGGTTAGAACGGTATCAAGGATAGAAAAAGAAACATGAGATTGAGAAAGGGATAGAAAGACGATTGAGAGAGAAAGTGAGAGAAAAGACGAGTGAGGACGGAGAAATTTATGAAATACGATATACGGAGAATGGTAGAGAAAAAAAGACGAGTGGAGTACGGGAAGTTTAGAAAAAGACGAGTGAGACGGAGACTGGAGTAGTAACAAGGCGGTGAGACGTAGAAAGTTGAGAAAAATTTACAATCTAGACGAGAAAGTTAGGAAAAGAACGAGTGAGGACGAGAAAGCGGAGAGCAAAAAGAGAGTGATTTGGAGAAAGGGCGAGAAAATGACGCGTGAGACTGAGACAGGGGAGAGAAAAATGCGAGTTATACTAGAAATGGAGTCGAGAAAAGCCAAGAGACAGTACAAGTGAGAATGATACGGGATAGAAAAAGGCGAGGAGACGGAGAAAGTTGAGAAAAGACGAGTGAAGAACGGAGAAATTTGAGACAAGACTAGTTAAACGGAGAACGTGATAGAACAATACTAGTGATAAGAACGGTATGACTTAGAGAAAAAAGACAGTAGACGGAGAAAGGGGAGGAAAATGCGATAGATACGGGATAATTGATGAAAAAGACGATTTAAGACGAGAAAGTGTGCGGGTAAAAGACGATTGAACGGAGAAACAGGGTAGAGAAACAGTCGAGTGAGACGGAGAAAGGATAGAAACAGACGGTGAACAGAGAAATGGGAGAGAAAAATGCGAGCGAGAACGATTCAAAGGGAGAGAAAAAGGCGAGAGAGACAGGAGAAAGTTGAGAAAAAGACGAGTGAGAAGGAGAAAGGGAGAGAAAAAGACGAGTGAGACGAAGAAAGGGAGAGAAAAAGACGAGTGAGACGAAGAAAGGGAGAGAAAAAGACGAGTGAGACGGGAGAAGTTAGAACAAGACGAGTGAGACGGGAAAGGTAGAAAAATGCGAATGATACGTATAAAGGGAGAGAAAAGGGCGAGAGAGACGGGAGAAAGGTTTGAGAACAAGACAGTTAAGGAGAAGGAGCGAAACAATGATAGTAGAACGGAAAGGGAGAGAAAAAGACTAGTGAAACTGAGAAAGTTGAGAAAAAGACGATTGGAGCGGAGACTGGTCGAGAAAAAGGACAGTGAGAACGGAGACGTGGAAAAGACGAGTTAGACGGATAAAGGAGAGAAAAAGAACGAGGAACGGAGAAAGGGAGAGAAAAATGGGCGAGTGAGACGGAGAAAGTTTAGAGATACAAGTGTACGGAGAAAGTTGGGAAAAGACGATTGTGATTACGAGAAGGGAGAGAAAAAGAACTAGTGATAAGACAGAAAGTTAGAAAAAGACTAGTTAACGGAGAAAGTTTGAGCACACGACGAGTGAGACGGAGAAAGGTTATAGAAAAGAGGCAGAGATACGTAGAAAGGTGAGAGTAAAAATATATTGCGAGAGAGACGGGAGAAAGTTGAAAAAGACGAGTGAGACTGAGAAAGGGAGAGATACAGACGAGTGAGACGGAGAAATGGAGAGATACAGATGAGTGAGATGGAGAAAGTTGAGAAAAAGATGAGTGAGACGGAGAAAGGGAGAGAAAAAGACGAGCGAGACGGAGAAAGGGAGAGAAAAAGACGAGAGAGACGGAGAAAGTTGAGAAAAAGACAAGTGAGACGGAGAAAGTTGAGAAAAAGACAAGTGAGACGGAGAAAGTTGAGAAAAAGACAAGTGAGACGGAGAAAGTTGAGAAAAAGACAAGTGAGACGGAGAAAGTTGAGAAAAAGACAAGTGAGACGGAGAAAGTTGAGAAAAAGACGAGAGAGACGGAGAAAGTTGAGAAAAAGACAAGTGAGACGGAGAAAGTTGAGAAAAAGACAAGTGAGACGGAGAAAGTTGAGAAAAAGACAAGTGAGACGGAGAAAGTTGAGAAAAAGACAAGTGAGACGGAGAAAGTTGAGAAAAAGACGAGAGAGACGGAGAAAGGGAGAGAAAAAAGTCTAGTGATCGAGAAGGTAGATAAAAATACGAGTGCAGAAACGGAGAAAGTAGAGAAAAAGGCTATTGAGGACGGAGAAATTTTAGAAAGACGAGTGAGACTGAGAAAGTTTGAGAAAAGACAGTGAGACTGAGAAAGGTAGAGAAAAAGACGATTTAGGACGGAGAAAAGGAGAGAAAATACGATGAGACGGATAAAGGGTATAGAAAATGCGAGAGAGCGAGAAAGTTTAGAAAAAGGCGAGAGAGATGGAGAAAGTTGAGAAAAAGACGTGTGAGATGGAGAAAGGGAGAGAAACAGACGAGTGAGGTGGAGAAAGTTGAGAAAAAGACGAGTGAGATGGAGAAAGGGAGAGAAAAAGACGAGTGAGACGAAGAAAGGGAGAGAAAAAGACGAGTGAGACGAAGAAAGGGAGAGAAAAAGACGAGTGAGACGAAGAAATTTTAGAACACTTCTGATCAGATACAGAAAGGTCGAATAACCCGCTCATATACTTTCGAACTTTGAGAAAAACGACTAGGAGACGAGAAAGATTGATGAATACGATTTAGACGATAATAGTGCAGAGAAAACGCGATTTAGACGGAGAATGGAGAGAAAAAGAGACGATTGATACGGCTAAATGAGCGGAAAATTCGATAGAGACGTAGAACGGAGATAAAAAGGCGAGCGAGACGGAAGAAATTTGAGAAAAAGACGAGTGAACACACTGAGAACGTTTGAGAGGGAGAGGAATACGGAGTGTGGATACGAGAAAGGAGGAAAAAGACTAGTGGAGGGGGGGGGAGGTAGGCGTAGAATTTAGGGAGGGAAAAGGACTATGTGAGACGGATAAAGGATAGAACGGCGTGAAGAAACAAATGAGGTCAGAACAAATGGCGCTCTTCAAAAAGAGAAAAGTGGACAGGGAAAATAGAGCATTTAATCCAGAATGGACAGACTCATTTGTGTTTATACTTCCCACTGGGAGCACTAAACCAGTGTATCATATGTTCAGAAACCGTGGCACTTATTAAAAGTGCCAATGTGAAACGCCATTATGAGACAAAACATAAAGGTTATGAACAAACATACCCACTCAAATCTGAAGTGAGATCACAGAAAATAAGTAGTCTCAGAGCCCAATATGACCAGTCCACCAAGATCCTGAGTCACACATTCACTGCCCAACAACGTGCTCATGAGTGTGCCCTCAGAGTTGCTTGGATTTTGGGTCAACACAAAAAGCCATTTACTGATGGAGGGGTTGTCAAAGAATGCATGAGTGCAGTAGCCGAAACACTACTTGAGGGAAATCAAAAACAAGTGCTTTGTGATAAAATAAAGCAAATACCCATGTCAGCATCATCTGCCACAAAGAAAAGTGAAATATTAACTCAGGATGTGCTAACCCAGCTAGATGAAGCCGTGCATAAGGCATCATGTGTAGGCTTAGCTGTGGATGAGTCCACTGACATGTGTGACAATGCTCAGTTGTTAGTGTATGTCAGGTTTTTTAACACAGACCAGAAAGCATTCTGTGAAGACCTGTTAGGTGTCACTCCCCTTCAGACCAGTACAAGAGGAGAAGACATCTACCTGGCCATTAAGGAGATGTTAACAAAGAGAGGAATAAAGCCAAAAGAAGTGGTTTCAATAACCACAGATGGAGCCCCTGCTATGATAGGGAGAGAGAAAGGAGCTGTATCAAGACTGAAAGAGGACAATCCTGAGCTCATAGCTTACCATTGCATCATTCATCAATCTGTCCTCTGCGCCTCCCTGTCAGATGAGCATGCTGAGGTGATGAATACAATGATGAAAATGATCAATTTTCTCAGGGCATCCTCTTCCTACCAGCATCGCATGCTTAGGGAATTCCTCAGAGAAGTTGACGCCAATGCTGATGATCTTTTGCTGCACAACAATGTGAGATGGCTCAGTAAAGGCAGGGTGTTAGCACGCTTTTGGTCCATCAGGAGGGAAGTAGCATCTTTTTTGGCAGAGCTAATAAGTCAGAAGGCAACACAGTTTTCTCTCTTTTTAGAAAATGAGAAACAGATGGATAATGTGGCCTTTTTGGTTGATATCACTTCACATCTGAATGAACTGAATTTGAGGCTACAAGGCAAGGACAATTCAATTTGTGAACTGATGACAGCTGTCCGCTCCTTTCAGAGGAAACTTGAGGTGTTCAAGGAAGACCTGCAGGGAGACTGTGCACACTTCCCAGCAGTGCAGGAACAGATTCAGGGACAGAGAGATGTATCTTCTTTTGTTGACTTTATTGATAAGCTGATTGTAAACTTCAGCAACCGTTTTGACAGCTTCAGCTTTGGACAGCAGCTCACCATGTTCATTCAGAACCCATTTCTCATCACAGATGTCAGGGGGTTCTCAAAGGAAGTCACACAGCACTTTAAATGGGTAAATGCTGGGCCTCTCCAGATGCAATTGGTTGATCTCCAAGCAAATGTGGCCCTGAAAGAGCAGTTTGTAAGAACTGACCCTTCCACTTTCTGGCTCCAAATGGTCCCTGAGACAGCTTTCCCAGGTCTGAGGAAAGTAGCCCTATACATCTTGACCATGTTTGGCTCCACATACAACTGCGAGGCAGCTTTCTCCACAATGAACATAATCAAAACTAAATATCGTTCCAGGCTCACCAATGAGCACCTCCACATGTGTATGAGAATGGCTCTGACTCCATTCAAGCCCAGGTTTAAAATCCTGGCAAGACAATCTAGAGCTCAATTCTCTCACTGAGCAAAAAAAAAGTGGGGGAATGGGATATAAGAGGGGAAGAGAGTGATACTTTAAAACTGTTCCAATTGTTAGGATGTGTTGAGATTTATTATCTGTAAAATTGGTTGAGACTGTTGAGTCAAGATGTAAAACAGAAAAGGGGAAATTCAAGCTTTTTCTCCATTTATTTTATTTTTCTGAAGTTAAGCACTTTATTTGAACATACACAATTTTCACATTTTATTTATTTTATCTTATTTTGAAATGCAGCCATACATTTATTTAGTAATGATTTTGTGTGTGTATACATACATATATACAGTATATATATATATATCTATATATATATATATATATCTATATATATATCAATATATATATTATATATATATATATATATATATATATGTATATTATATATAGATATATATATATTATATATATAGATATATATTATATATATATATATATATATCTACAGTCATACATATATGTTCAGTTCTATGTTACATGACAATAAATATTGTCAAAAGTTTTTGAATTGTACTGAATTAATTTGATTTGACAGTCAGGTATTGATTACATGCAAATGTTGATAGAACTACTAGGCTACTAAAATATATATCACACTAATAAGTTAGACATTATGATCTTCCGGACCTTTGCTTCAAGAAATTTTCTCTAACTGGACCTCTTTAAATTTTAGTTGAATACCCCTGCTCTAGAAAATGCATAGAATTTTTGATTCCTTTTCGTTTGGAATCGTTTTGTTTAAGTTTTTTCCGTCTATTTTCCTTTTCTTGTTCTGTTGCTCTCATTCACTAAGATTTCAGTACTGAGTTGAAGTACATGCTGTTGCTGTTAATGAGATTCACAATGTTGTAGCAGGAATTTATTGTGCGAGCTGTTGCGGTTGTAATATTTAATCAGAAATTGCGAAGCATAATCTACTGCTGCTGCTCGAAACCTGCTGTAAGCCCGGTTGAATTAGCAAAGTAATAAATACCTATTGCACCTTAAAGAGGCAATTTACCCTCCATGAGTTAGCACTAAAATGTTATGCAACTAAAGCACTTTCTGCTGCCGCTGCTATATTAGCCATAATAATGATTTGCTATGCATGCTGCTGCTAATGTTATTTCTAACCTTGCATCTGAATTTGCGATCATTGCGATCTGAATAACTATGCATACTGCTGCACAAAAGTACGTAGAATTGCTACTGCCCATTTATTAAATAACCAAACAACCAAATAATGCCTATTTCGCTTTGAAGAGTTCTATAAACCCTGTTGAACTGAATAGCAAAGTAATAAAATGCCTATTTTGCCTAAAAAGTTCACTACCATCCAAGCGTTATCTTATCACTGAAATTTGCCATGCAGACTGCTGCTAATATTTCTAACATTGCATCTGAATTTTGCCCAGCGTGCTGCTGCTATTAAAATTCACT
The DNA here is from genome assembly GCA_018155175.1 of Sinocyclocheilus anophthalmus. Classification (NCBI taxonomy): domain Eukaryota; kingdom Metazoa; phylum Chordata; class Actinopteri; order Cypriniformes; family Cyprinidae; genus Sinocyclocheilus; species Sinocyclocheilus anophthalmus. The sequence continues at coordinate 18,497 of JADLZN010003825.1, forward strand.
AAACTAGTGATCTGAATAGCTATTCTAACCCAGGTTACCAGTAGCATTAAAACGTGATTAAATGAGATAAAGAAGATATTATTGTTTTTCTCTTTTCTATTTTATGCATTTTATATTGTTTTAATGGGCATATAAATAGCCAATTGAATTTTGTATTGGGAAGACTGACCAATGAGGATTTAGTATGTTGTATAGCGCATTTTCAGTTTCCGGATCATGCACGAGGTTAGATCTCTTTGATCGGCGGAGCGGAAGAGAGCAGACGCAATTTAGATCTCTCCCAAGAAATCTGAGAATTTAATAAGTCAAGTGGTGATATTTGATTAAAATTAAAGTAATATGGGTTTAGAGATGAATTAGCGAACAAAGAAATCAAGGTTGATGTGAAAAAGAGACCGTTAAATTGATTTATAATTTGTGACGCAGTTAAGGCCTCGTTATCGCATAACACAAGATATTTTGGTAAAGAAAAAGCCATATAAGCGGAATTTAATTTCTACAAGAAGGATAAGCAAAAGATCAAGATGTAACGAAGTTTCAGACATAAAAGAGATCAAATTGTTCAAGTTCATCGAGTCTTGGTGAGTTAAAACTTTTATTTCATTTATTAATTTGGGTGAAAAGTTCATTAAATGTTCATACAAGTGAAATATAAACGGGAAAGCTGTATTTTAAGTTAATTTAATTGCCAATGTGTGATGTAAAATAATGTGGCGAATGTGTTTGCACGTTCGTATGTGAAATGTGATTGTCATTTTGGATGCTGTGTTAAAAGGTAGTAAACCCCCCCCCCCCCCACCCTCCCCCCCCCCCCCCCCCCCCCCCCCCCCCCCCCCCCCCCCCCCCCCCCCCCCCCCCCCCTGACATGATGTTTTGAATGAGACGAATACTAATGGTGATTTTGTGACCTTCTATTCAAGGTCAGGTTTTTTTCCCCCCTTTTTCTTTTTTTTTTTCTGATTTGATATCATCGTTGTCCGATTGAGTGCATGCTGTGAACTGCTGAATTGATGCCGCATTGAACCGATGCTTACCGGAGTAGAGTTCCTGGATTTCGTTCTAACTCCCGTGTTCGCAGCCACACGGACCTAACAGAGAGTCGTGACTGCGTGAAACTGACATTGTCGTTGCCGATTTGGATGGTAGGAAATTGAACTAACAGCATATACACCGGGTTCACTGTTCTTGGGAAGGATTCGATCACATAGGAGTCACATAGGAGAGACTGAGTTACGAAGAATTCAGTTCATTGATTTCAGCCATTTTCACAAAGTTGTGAATATAACTTGAGACCTGAATTATTAATTTTGAATCAACTCATTTTGAAAACGGAGGTTTAAATTTCTGTGAAGGGATTTATATGTGAATTAGGGATGGGCGATATGGGCTTTAAAATATATCACGATAATTTCTGATATTTATTGCGATAACGATATCAATGACGATAATTTAGGGAATCCTGTTTTTTCTTATTTTTACCCAAAATAGGGTGTTGTGGGCATTACTGAGTACACACGTAATGTAATGACTGTTTAATTCACACTGGAAGCCGGAGAGCGCCCTTGCGCAGAAACTCCACGTATGCATCGCAGAAGTAATGCTCCAAGAAGAAGATAGTGCTCGCCTGTAGAGGAATAAAATGCAGATAAAGACATGTAACTGAGGAACCTGAAGACAATAAACCATGCGATTGCACAAAATATATGGATCTGTGTTCTTCAACGCAATCTTAGTATGTTTTAGAAGGATAAAGTATATAATAATGCAGTGCTAATCGACATAGTCTTTATCACTGTATATAATGCTATAAAATAGTATGATTTCTGCCTCATTCTGTGATATGAAACCACTTCTGGTCACAAAAATAAGTTATTTCAAACATTCGACTATGTTATGAAGTTAATATGGAGAAAAAGCATGTCAATACATTTAAATATCTTTGTTGGACAACAGGTCTGTAAACGACTCGTACACATGTAAAACTGTGTCGCACATGTGCTACTGTAGTACATTTACTCAAGTCTCTGACCGATTGTTGTCTCTGTACAGCCCTATCCAAACCTGCTCCAGATTGTAGAAGGAGCTGCTCAATTTCACGTCCGCCTTCCTTCACGTCACTCCACACAGTCGCACACAGAAATATGTCAACAACTAGACGTTATCGTTATTATCGCGGGAAGAAGAATTCTTATCGTGTGGAGAATTTTTACCGGTATATCGCAAACGATAAGATATCGCCCATCCATAATGTGAATCTGTTGATTTTATTTTATTTTCTTCTTCTAATTGTTCATTGATCAAATGTAATTTTTTAAAATATTTTCTTTCTTTTGTTTAGCAAATTTGAAAGGAGGAGAAATCTTCTTAACAAATTTGAAAAAAGGGTATCAACTAAGGAATTTAAACTGATTATTTCATTGAATTTAATTTTCATTCATAAGGTGAATTCAGTGTTAGTTTTTTTAAACTGAAAGAAATAAGATTGAAATCTAGAAGGGAACAAAATCAAAGGTTAATTCACTTAATTTACATAAACATTAAGAAGGGTGATTATACTTACCTTTTGAGTCCTTTTGGGTACATTTGAGTCTTGAAAACTGTAAGAAAAAAGGGAAAAGTGTTAAGAATATTAGAATGGATTAACTTACTGGTTAAACAATTTCATTTTGTTTATTTTGTTTTGAGAATTACATATTGTATTTTAATTTTTCATGCTATGTATACATTAGAGATCCAATATCTTCTAAGAAAGATAATACAATCAGTTAAACTTAATACATTGTGTGAGTGGTTCATTATTGTTGTGATATCCTTATTCTCTGTAGGCAAATTTAGTCTTCTGATTCGACTGGTCCATACTCAGACTTTTCCTTTGTCTGTATCAAATTGAGCGAAGTGTTACACTATGCAATGCATAATGCTGCTATAGCTGAACAAAAGTACTTAGAATTGCTATAAGCGTCTTTATTAACAAGCAAACGCAATCAAATCATGCCTATTTTGCTTTGAAAAGTTCACAATCTACTGTAAGCCCTGTTAAAGTAGCAAATAAATAAAATGCCTATTTCACTTTAAAGAGTTACTTACCCCATCATATTGTTGCATGAACAAACTGTGTAAAATGTGTCTCATATGTTCATGTAAGTATGTGAACTAGCATGAATTGCTCACCTCTCCTCAGAGGACTCGCTGCTGCTGTGTCCGGAAGCTTTATGACTCGCTCCTCATCAGATAATGACTTTACAAGCAGCGTTTGTTCACGGTTCCTCCAGAAAGTGATTTCAGACAGACTTCTTCTTCTTTTTCTTTAGTTTTTTTGTCGCATAACAATCGAAATGTATAGCGCCACCTACAGTACGTTTCTGTTATGCAGTCATGTTATCTACTATTATCGTCAAAATGACTTATGAACATAAACAAAAAAAAATAATAATAATAAATTTTCATTCTCCATATTTTTGAAACTCTTCCCTTTACCAGATTCCCAGGTTCCAGGAACCCATCTGGCGCTGCGTCTCCAGCTCCTCCAGAACGCTTCCCTGGTTCCCTAAAATCCAGATCAGGCGACAGCATCCCTGTTTGCTTTTAAATCCTCTCGCTCAACCCTGTACTATAAATGAATTTTATTAGCAGCCTATATCCTACTATATCTTTATTAAACTCATATCCTAACAAGTACCGTAAATCCTTATTTCCCTTTCCCTTTTTATTTAAGAATGTTAATAATTCCTTTCTTTCATAGTCATATTTTTTACAGTCGTATATTACATGCTCTACTGTTTCTTTCCCCACAATACTCACAGAAACCATTCTCATGTACTTCAGTAATGAATAGTGATGCATTCAGTCCTGTGTGTCCAAGTCTCATCCTTGTTATAATACTTGTTCCCTCCTGTTTCTACCACTCATGTTAGGTTTATTATTAAAAAAAAATTATATTAAATAAATGCCTCCCCCTTATATTCCGAATCCATATTTCTTGCCAATATGTAGGGATTTCTATCATGAATCGGACACTGATATGCCACTGAATCAACTCATCATGAGGCTTCGAACTAATCCAATCAGGAGATAACACAGAGATCTTTTGTATCAGGACTGAAAATACCTCGTGATCGCGAATGTATAGAAACCAGTGTAGGAAGTAAATTAACTAACGCCCTCAGGCCTGCAACACGGGATCATGCATGACTATCACATGATGTTTGACCATCTGCTTCCTGCATGACTGAAACCCTTACAAACTTCTCTTACAACAAATGAAACAGGACCTTGCATGGACCAAGTTTAAAAAACAATCGTTTAAAATCCATAAGTAGTGAAAATGTATCCATCGTATGTGTTATGCCGTATATATATATACTTGATGTGTTTATTGAAACCATGATATCTTAATCACCACCTTATAACTTTTCTTTTTAGTTATTACGATTACTGTGTATGCAAAATACCTGTTGTTTGAGCTTGAATGAAAGCTTATTTTATGTGAGAATGATGAGAAGTGAGAAGTATGTACAATACTCGCATTAGGAAACTTAAGTATCAAAAAAAAGTATCAACCAAATCTTCACAAAGATTTTTCTCCACATAATAAATTGGAGCCTCTTGTTAATGTATGCACGCTCCGCCTTGCAAGAAGTCGATTGGAAGATCGCACCGTGGGACGGACTTATGCCACGCGCCTCAATTCAAAACCCCACTGCAACACAGATTCAATAGCTTCTCGCTCGCTTACTCTCTCTAGAATGGTGGCTTTCCGCCTTGGTGAGCGCGACAAAGCGCTCCCATGCCGTAACATCGCACAAGCGAGACTCCAGAACTCAAACACTTCAGTGTAAACTCCGCGACTGCCGACTCCGCGACTGCCTAAAGCCAAGCAAAAGACTCTAACTTGTGCTCACAAGCTGAACCATCAGGCGATCGACCATCTAAGAACTCAAACACTTCAGTTGAAACTCCGTGACTGCCGAACTTCAAAGTCTTGCTAAAGCAGACTCTCTCAGAAGAATGTCTCGTTTACGTATGTAACCCTCGTTCCCTGAAAGAGGGAACGGAGACTTCACGTCGGAGGGCCGGCGAATTGGGATCTCGCTTAGAGAGACCAATCTACTTTAGAGTGTAAACTAAACGAGCCAATGACAGTTGGCGTGCGATTATACACAGCTGCTGCTGATCAAAGCGTGAGTATAAGTAGGCAGCAGATGCAGCGCATATTCAGGTTTTCGCTGAGGAGCCGAGCCGGTGACCCGGCCGCTCAGCGGTGGTACAGGAGCTGTGGCGACGGGACGTGACGTCTCCATTCCCTCCTTCAAGGGAGCAAGGGTTACATACGTAAGCGAGAAGGTTCCCTTCAGTCGGTCACTCTCGACGTCACGTCGGAGACCGACGAATTGGGATCTACCAAAGGCCACAGCTACCGCCCATTCCAGTGTCCTGTGGAAGCCATCTAAGCCCCTACTTTTTGGCGTAGGCCAGGGCCTGCACAAGAGGACCAGCTACTGCTACTATGGCACTACCCATGGAGTAGACTGGATAACACTGGGGAAACGCACCCGTTTTACTTGGAACAGGGACATTACGGAAGCTCGAACCTTCCCGAAGGAGGTTTCGGAGCAATACACATATGGACATCCCTTAGGTGCATATGGAAGAATGGAGGTGATTGTAACCCTCTTGGAATGGCAGAAGTTTGCCGGGGAAACACGGGCTCAAGGCTAGACCGTGGACTTTACACATATGAGATCAACTTAGGTCTTACATATGGAACCCAGACTTCTACCGGTTCTCGAGGATTCAACAAGTGAAGACCTGGCGCCGGACGCTCCGCCACGTCAGGCTGCCGAGGGGACGGAGGAACTCAACAGGGTCTACTATATGGACTCTCTGGAGTGGTTTTTGCAAGCCGACCCGAAGCCGGGGCCTCTCAGTGCTTCTACCCGTTTGAGGTGAGAACACAGGAGGATACCGGCTCCACACGAAGACTACAGAATCTAGCGAATGTGTTAGGGGTCACCCAGCCCGCAGCCCTACAGATATCTGTCAGCGAGGCACCACGAGCCAGCGCCCAGGAGGATGCAACACTCTATTTGAATGAGCTCGCAACCTGAATGGTCAGGGCACACCCTGTGCCTGATAAGCAAGGGTGATGGCATCCACTATCCAGTGATCCATCCTCTGCTTAGAGATGGCATTCAATTCTGCCGGCCTCCGTGACAGACAAAGGTCCTTTTTTGTCTGCGGTCCTGAAGCTTTGCGTCCGGTCTATGTAGCACCTTAAGGCTTGGACGGGACAGAGCAAAGCTTGGGCTGGGTCTGTCTCCTCCGGGGGCAGCACTTGCAGGTTCAGTACTTGGTCTTTGAAGGGTGTAGTGGGAACTTTGGGCACGTAGCCGGGCCGGGGCCTCGGGGTTACCTGGGAATCAGCCAGTCCGAACTCTAGGCACGAATTGTTGACCAAAAATGCATGCAGGTCCCCTACCCTCTTGATGGAGGCCAATGCTAGCAGGAGCAAAGTCTCCATTGAAAGGAACTTCGGCTCAACCGCCTGCAAAAAAGCTCAAATGGGCCCTGCTGTAGTGCCACGAGCACTAGAGTCAGGTCCCAAGAGGATATAGAGGGCGGCCGTGGAGGATTTAACCTTCTCGCCCCCTTAAGGACCCTGACGACCAGGTCATGCTTCCCCAACGGCCTCCTTCTATGGGGTCGTGGTTAGCAGAGATTGCAGCGGCATAGACTTTCAGGGTGGAGGGAGACAGCCTTCGCTCCAGCCCTTGCTGCAAAAAAGACAGCACAACTACGATCGGGCATCTTCGGGGGTCTTCTCAGTGAGAAGAACACCACTCAACAAACAGGTCCCACTTCAAGCGTAGCGCTCACGCTGAAGTGATGGTGTCAACTACCTCTTGGGGTAGGCCAATCAGAACCTCTGCGTCCCATCCAGGGACCACAAGTGGAGATTCCAAAAGTCTGGACGCGGGTGCCAGAGGGTGCCTCTCTCTGAGTCAGTAATCCTTCCTCAGAGGAATCGGCCAAGTAGGGGCTGTCGTGAGGAGCATTAGTTCTGAGAACCAGGTCCGGGAAGGCCAATAGGGTGCCACCAGCAGGACCTGCTCCTCGTTCTCCCTGACCTTGCACAGCAACTGTGCCAGAAGGCTCACTGGGGGAAATGCATACTTGCGAAGGCCCCGCGGCCAGCTGTGTGCCAGTGCGTCCGTGCCGAGTGTTCCCTCGGTCAGAACAACCGGCAGTGAGAGGTTTCTGGAGAGGCAAAAAGGTCTACCTGAGCGGCTCCGAAACGTCCCAAAACCAGCTCGACCGTCTGGGGATGGAGTTGACATTCTCCCGGGAGCGCAGCTCTGGACAGCTCGTCGGCTGCCCGGTTGAGAAGCCCAGGAATGTGAACAGCACGAAGTGACCTCAGATTCTTCTGACTCCAGAGGAGGAGATGGCAGGCGAGTTGCGACATGCGACTGGAGTGCAGACCACCTTGTCGGTTGATGTACGCAACGGTCGCTGTGTTGTCCGTGCGGACTAGTACATGCTTGCCTCGTAAGCGCCCTTTGAGACGGCCCCGGGAAAGGTGCACTGCCAGCAACTCGAGGCAGCCAGTGCAGTTGGAGCCCCGTCCAAACCCCTGACACTGCAAGCCCGTTGTACGTGGCCCCCCAGCCGGTGGTTGAGGCATCCGTGCAAAACACAGAATGCCTGGAGACCTGCTCCAGGGGCACTCCTGCCCGGAGGAACACAAGGTCTGACCACGGGGTGAAGGTTTGGCGGCAGGCCGGTGTAACTTGGACCCGGAAGGTGCCGCGTTGCCACGCCCACCTCGGGACTCGGCCATGGAGCCAGTGCTGCAGCGGCCTCATATGGAGCAGCCCAGTGGCGTGACTGTGGCTGTGGATGCCATATGCCCAAGGAGCCTCTGAAAAAGTATCAGTGGGACCGCTGTCCTGCCCTTGACCGGCCCCTCCATACCGGGAAAAGAGATCCTCTGCGGCGGGGAGAGTTTGCTCTTTTCCCAGTTGACCAGAAGGCCCAACAGGCTGAGTTGTGAGAGCACCAAATCCCTGTGTTCGCACAACTGATCCTGAGACTGCTTTGTCGAGGTAGTTGAGAATGCGAATGCTCTGTTCTCTCAAGGGAACAAGGGGTACCTCCGCAACTTACGTGAAGACATGGGGCAACAGGGACAGCCCGGAGGGCAGGACCTCGTACTGATATGCTCGTCCTTCGGACGCGAACCACAGCAATGGTCTGTGATCCCAGATCTAGGCGGTGGCACGGGCACTCCGCCCCCTTGCAGGTAACGGAGTCCGGTCCACAACTCCGAGATGGTCATACCCCGCAATGGGAGCATGAACCATCCACAAAAGCCACCTCAGCGTGCTTCATGCCCAGACACGAGAGGCAGCGATCGTGACCATCACCCAGCGCCAGGTAACGACCGCATCCTATTCCTGCAAGCCCTTTATTTGGGTCTTTTGATCCATCTGTATAAATATGCGTACTCGCATAAACTCTTTGCTGTAGCCTATATGTCTATTCACCATATATTTAATATTACCCATTTCCTCCCAGTCCCTTTTCTTGTCTAGTATTTCCAAATCAATTTTAACTTCAGGAATTAACCAAGCTGGTACCTCGCCCCATACTGGAGACATTCTGCATTATATATTAGCAATCTGATATCTTTCTGCTAGTTGATTAATATTCCATCCAAAACCCTTCCCTTTTTCCTTTGTATATTCCCACAAATTATTCAATACATCTTTAGAAATATGTTCTCCAGCATGACTCTTCATTGATGTCCAATATACCAGGGACAATTTTACTCTACGTAGACTTAATGGCATTTCATTTGCCTCTACTAATAGTGCATTGACTGGAGTTGATTTAGTTATTCAGACAGACTTCTGAGACAACAAAATGCTTTAATGATCTACAACAAGAGAGCTGTGTTGATCACTAAGCGAATATTTAATTACTACAATACTAATATCTCGCTAGAAATGACATCAAAGGTGAAAAAGTGTGAAAAACTTACATTTACACAAACTGCTCAAACTGGCGTCCGCTTGTATTTCTTAGCTCAGCTCTCACTGAATCGAGGACTCTTGATTCTCACATGATAGCATGGAACAACTAAGACAATCAGAAGATGTAAATGTCGATGTGCTGCTTGATCATGATGACCTCTCAAACTGGCCTTGCCCAGATAAAGTCAATGATTAATTTTGTATGATGCTGACCGAGAATGGTCCTGCGAAATTCCCAGATGGTCCATTCCCAAGATCACAGTACAGATGTTTTTCAAAAGCCTACTGCTATATAAGATTAACAAATGGGGAACGAGTGGAACGGGACAGGTTGATGTTTTCCCATAAAGCAAACAAAGTATACTGCTTTGAGTGCAAAGTTTTTGGTGGAGAAAAAACACACAACAGCCGCTTTGTGAAAGGATACGGTAACTGGCGATGCCTGTCAAGTAGATTAAAGCAACATGAAACAGGACCCAACCACACTGACGCTTACCTAGCATAGAAAGAATGTGAAACTAGGTTAAGACTGGGTAAATGCATTGACAATCAACTACAAGCTGCGACGGAAGAAGAAAGGACTAGATGGAAGCAAGTGCTGACCAGGGTAGAGGAACTTACCTTTACGAGGTAAAAATGCCCTGATCGGAAATCCAAGAAATGGACACTTTATTGGATTAATCGAGCTTTTAGCCCGTTATGACAGTGTCATGGCTCAGCACATTCAAAAAATATCGACAGAAAAAAGTGTGCTTCATATTTAAGTTGGTGTACACAAAATTAATTCTTAAAATGCATCGCAGATTGTGTGTTAGATAAAATCAGCAAACAAGTGAGGGATGCTAAATATTATGAAGTTGAATTTGACTGCACGCCTGACATATCCAAGCAAGAGAAAGCTTCAATCATAATTTGACATGTTGACATTGATGAGAACAAAGTAGCTATGATAGAGGAATCGTTTGTGGGATTCAGCGCAGTTACTGACACAACAGGTCAGGGACTTGCGGAGACTTTAGCTGCCACATTGGAAAACCTAGGGATTGACCTATTGAATTGTCGCGGTCAAAGTTATGATAATGGATCAAATATGAGAGGAATTCACAGAGGAGTACAAGCTTTAATTCTGGAAAAGATTCCAGATGCATTGTTTATGGCGTTTGCGAGTCACAGCCTTAATTTGCTCTTGTGCGATGCTGCCTCATCAAACAGAGTATGTCTGATTTTTTTTCTGAACTGTTCAAAGACTGTACACTATGTTTGCATCTTCAGGGAAACGCTGGGACATTCTGAAACAGTTTGTGGAGATAACATTAAAACCCCTCAGCGATACGAGATGGGAGGCAAAACTGGACTCGGTCAAAGCTCTGAGGTATCAATTCTGTGGCGTACTCGACGCTTTGGAAAATCTTGAACGTGAGTCTAAAGATGGCAAAATTTCTTCAGAGGCACATGCACTGTCTAATGAAATACAGACTATGGAATTTATGACTGGTCTTGTTATTTGGAATGACATGCTACCGAAATCACACGTGCCAGCACAGCCATGCAATCTGCCGACATTTCTCTGGATACAGCTGGTTTGTTGATTGACAACCTGAAAAAGTTATTTTCTCAGTACGGAGAAGATGGGGTTGAAAAGGCTGTGACAGTTGCTATTCTTTTAGCGAATTAATGTGATGCCTCTACAGAGTTTGCACAGAAGCGCAACAGAAAGCGCAAACCATTTCACGATGAAGTGAGCGCTGGTAAACCAAGACCGATTAGTGCATCTGGCACTCATATCAATAGAGCACGCAGTTGCACGGTCCACACCCTTTGATGAAATGTTAGAAAAATAGGCAAGCATGAAAACAAGACATGTTCAAATTTAATTGTATGTTATCTTTAAGTCTGAAAAGTTTAGGACAATAAACTTTTAATTTAGTTTCTTGTTTAAAGTATAATAAGACTGCAGAGTTAAAACTTCTGTTCCGCTATATTCAGTTAAGCTTGTTGCGGTGTTTAGCTGCTTGTGTTTTTATATTTCTTTATTGTTGTAATATGGTACTGAGAATAGAAAGGAAAACTGTTACAAATAATTTTAACTGTTAAATGATTAAAAAACAATGAAATAAATAATATGGGTTGTATAGTAGACTAGTTAAAACTGCAATGAGAAGCACGGTTATATATTTATGTATTAAAGTTAACTAAAACTGAAACTAAAACCATAAAAAAAAACATTTTCGTTACTTGAAATAAAATATTTAAATGTTATTTGAAATAATATAAATGTTAAGTAATAAATTATTTCAATTTCTTATTCGGTGTCTTTCAATTTCTTATAAACGTCAACACACACACACACACACACACAACACACACACACACACACCACACACAAAGAAGGAGGGTTCAAATTTCTGTCTTGCATACCCCTAAAGTGAAGCTTTAGGCCTAATTATCATGATTTGTTTGCTATTATCGGGAGATATTCATCCCTGTCCCGGTCCACGCCACGCCAAACCAAAGAATTTATCGGATATTACGTCGGATTCGGCTGTCTCTCAGGTACGCACTCTGGGTCGCGGTATATTGCTGTCTGGTTATGTTCAACAAACTAACCTCCCTCGCTTTGGTTCGTCAGGTTTTGGTGGCGGTGTCTTTTCCGCATGGAGTGTGGTGACGAGAAGGGAGGTGGTGGAGGCCCAGCGGCTGGGCGCTACCATCATGGACCAGTGTTCTGTCGATTTGTGCTACCCCGTCAGATTTTGCAACCTCCCACTAAAACAGATGGTAGCATAATTCCATAACGAAAAGTGCTACTGTACAATTATGGTTTATGAACGTCTACATCAGGGGTGCCCAAACTCGTTCTTGGAGGGCGGTCCTGAAGAGTTTAGGCCCCCCTGGTCTACACCTACCACAACCCTAACCTACCCTTACAGTAATGCCATACGTAGGTGTGTTATATTAGCGGTTGTGGCTAGAAGGGATACAGCTACAGGAAACCAACAATAAAGATGTTTTTCTACCCTATTGAATTTTTTGTTTTAAAATCCTACCACCTACCCCAACACTTAACTCCCTTACGTAATGCAGATCTTAAATATCGGTGTTCAGCGTGAGAAAAAGGACGCAATATTGATGTGCGCATGCGCAGTAAACCCTGGTAGGAAAATCTGATGGGTAGGATAAAATGTCAGGAAATCGGCGTCACACCGGCCTAGTGAATTCCATGTTGGATCTAGCTATCCCACAGGTACGCACTTTTGGTGGCGGTACGTTACTGTCTGGCTATACTCAACACACTAACCACTTCCTTTCCTTTGTCTCGTTGGATGCTGGTGGCGGTGTTGGTGCGGGGAGCGTCGCGGCAGATGAGGCCGAGTTCAGGGGTGTTTCCGTGGCCGGAGTTGGCGTTCCGCGGCGTGTCCATGTGGGGTTGTTGGCGTCTGAGGCGGGCCTGGGTTCCCATGCGGCGAGCGGCAGTGCCACAGACTTTCAGACGAGCTTGTGCATTACGATACCCTTGGGGAATGAAGAGAATTCTGCACCGATCGAGTCACCAAACAGTTCCCTTTCTGTGAACTCTGGTTTAGGTACTTCACAAGTGTTTGCAAAGTCTATGCAAAATGTAAAAATTTAATTTGTAAATCAAAGTATTTAAAAAAATAGGAAAAGGGAGTTCTTTCAGACAGTAAATCAATCAAGAACAATCTGGGATTCTTAAGTCAAGCCAAAGAATCTCTTAGGTGGTCATTTGAATATATGAAGTATTATATCAAAAAGTGATCAAATTCATCATCTTTTATTAGACTCTAATTTAGATTTTCTTTGTTTATCTGAGACACGGCTTCATGAAAATTCTCCATCTGCAACATTAGATGTACCTGGTTTTAAACTGTATAGGAAAGATAGAGTTGGTTCTAAGGGAGGTAGAGTTATGATTTATGTGAAAACTGACATCCAGTGTAATGAAATTGCCTGGGCAAATTGCATAGACTTGGAATGTATTGGTCTGAATCTTATACTATCATCACAGATGTCTTTTGTATTAATTGTAATTTATCGTCCACCATCTTCAAATATTAGTTTTTATGAAAACTTGTAACAATTACTAAAACAGTGTGATTTCAACAAAGAAGTTATTATTATGGGAGATTTCAATATTAATTGGGATGATAAAACAGAAAGAATCTCAAACAGATAACTGATCACTTCGATCTGAAGCAAATGATTAATGGGCCTACAAGAATAACTAATTCAACAAGGTCTCAAATTGATTTAATTTTTAGTAACCGAGCAGAGATCATTTGAAAAACTTTTAATATGTTAACAGGCCAATCAATAAATGGGATTATTTATTAACCGGAAAAGATCAGGAGGAAGACAGTCAAATATTCTCCAAAAAATTTGAGAGCACTATTAAAGATTTCAGTTGTAAATTTAATCCTAAAAATAAAAAATAAAAAACATACTGTCCCTTGGATGAATTCAGATATTTTAGAACTAAAGAAAAAAAAACAGGATCTTGCTTTAAAAACTGCAAATACTTTGTAGATCAAAGTTAAGTCATGATAGACAACATTTTGTTATGTTACGGAACAAGGTGGTAAAAACCCTGAGAAGAGCAAAGGCTGATTTTTTCCTGAGAATAATTGAAGAGGCAAGAGGTAATTCTAAAACAATCTGGAATCAGTTGAACTACTTAAAAGGTGATAAAATAAAAGATAGGTCTTCACTTGAATTGATGGTAAATGGGAAGCTGACTAACAATCCAGCTGATTTAGCCGAAGCACTTAATTATTACTTTGTTGACTCAGTAGTCACAATTGCACAATGTTTCTCTCCTAAATTATACAGAAGTTTATCAAGTTAATACAGTGGAACAAGCCCTTACGACCGTTCGGACATTACTGCTCTGCTCTTTGCTTCCTATTTCTGTACCTTTCTCTGATTTTTCTAAGACTTTTACTTCAGCAGATCAGCACAGTGCTCAAACAACAAATTTTTGGCACAAACACTAAAACTAAACTCTTTGGGACTGAAATAATACCACGAAAAAGAAGACTTTGCCTCCCACAGCAAGCAGCTTACATTCTGGAGAAGGGAAAACACAGCTGCCTACATTCAAACAGAAGAGAAATAAAATGCCTCCTGTTGAATCTACTTGCTGCATGAACTGCCACAAACTTCTACAAAGGATTGCGGTTCTTGAAACAAAGTTACTTTCTGGACTTCCAAAACAGGCAGAACACTCAGCAGACCGTCATCATGGACCCCCTCAGCACACAGCCGGTGAGTCCCATGAATCTAGTCAATCTCAACAGTTTATACCAAGTGTAGCGGAACAAGCCGAAACTGATTGTCACACTAATCGATGGCACAAACAGGGAGCGAGACCCAAAGGCAGTAGAGACATCAGATTGTCACGAGTTTCTCGTATTGCTGCCATAGCATCCTCTACCCCAGATACGGCTATGACAAGGCTTGTGAATACTGGTATTCTACCACCCCCTATACATCTTGAGAACAGATTTGAAGCATTAATGAATGTGGGTGAGGAATCCCCAAATGTGATTAAACATGGATCGGATCAGCCAGCAGCTAACGTCGCTACTAACAGGCGCTCAAGGTCGAACAGACAGTGGCTTTCAACTCAGAGCGCAGCTGAGTCCAGGACTCTGATAGTGGGTGAATCCATTATCAGAAACATCAGTAGCAGAAATACAACAACATATTGCCTTCCGCAAGAAACCATTTCTGATGTAAACAAGGAACTTCGGAAAATTCTAATGAAGCACAAGACTGCAAATCGAATCATCATCCATGTGGGGAAGAATGATATTCGGAAAGAGCAGTCAGAACTCCTTAAGAAGGACTTCAGTGAACTCTTTGAAACACTTTGAAGACTTGAAGTTCAGTCATATCATCCGGACCACTCCCAGCAGTGGATTAATATGTTTCACGGTTGCTTGTGCTGAACACATGGCTACAAAGAATCTGCAGCTTAAGAGGAGTCAATTTCATCGACAACTTCAATCTTTTCTGGGGCCATAGACAACTTTTTAAACTGGATGGCCTCCACCCAAACAAACTTGGTGCAAGAGTGCTAAAGGACAATATCTACTTCTCCCTCCGTCATCCTTCAGTAGTGTGTGCCAAACTACTCAACCTGAATGGCACACACACACCTGGACAGAGTATGAGTGACGACAGGACTTCATATCAGCTTCCGAGTCATCATGTGGTTGACACATCCCACAAGGACACTGATAACACCATGCAGCCACAACAAGCACTGCTCATGGACACCATCCCTGGCTGAGCCCTGCACACAGAGCTCATCACAGACAGACTGTGACGTATCAGAACAGCTCCAAGACTCAGCACCCAAGGACGACTTTCTGGAAAACAGCCTCTCTCCAGCATCTCCACTTCTAAGCTTCTCACAGAAAATGGAGGAACTGGTTTATGCTGGGACCAAACTCTCCCACTCTTTCGCTGCAAGCCCCCAGATCTTAACTAAAAAACGACGGGCCCCACAACCACCAAAGCCTGTGGGCCCAGCTCATCCTCCTCCTCCTGTGAGAGCTCTCCGGCCGCTGCCACAATGCCAAGGTCCAAACCCTCCTCCATCTGCTCTAGGTGAACCAGAAACAGCTGATAACAGCTTTCAGTGATATGTGTCGGGTCCCCGCTACGATAGCAGCAACATTCTCAAATGTTTACAGAACAAGCGGGAACTCAGTGTGCCAGTAGCCTTCTCTATTTTTGTTTTATCACGTGATAGAAAGTCTAAGGGCTTCTTAAGCTGTACGGCTGACTTATCTAATCTGCTGCCTGTTATGCATCAAACTAATATTGTTGTTGAGACAAAATGCAATGCCATCAAGTTAGCATTTTGAAACATTTGTTCACTAAAAAATAAATCATTTCTAATCAATGACTATAACCGCAAACACCTGGATTTATGGTTCTTGAACGAAACATGGCCAGAAAGCAGCTGCAGTTCAACGGTCCTCAATGAAACCTCCCCTCCTAACCTTTACTTCTGAATGTCGGCAGGCTGTTAGGCGCGGTGGAGGTGGTAGCTTCTCGATTTAAAGATGTCTATCTAGGGATTGTGTTGAAAGGTGCTCCACGCATTCTGTTTATCATTATTTACAGGCCTCCAAAATACTCTCCAGCCTTTGTTGAAGAGTTCACAGAAATGCTATCAATGATTTCCTCAAGAGTTTGACTGTTTTGCTATTGCAGGGAGTTTTTATATTCACATAGATAATGCAGAAATCAATACTACAAAATAAATTATAACTGTTTTTTGACCTGATTCAGCATGTGCATGTGTAGCAGATGTCAAACAGTACCCTCGGAACAGAAGCACGACCACACATGGATGAGATGAGTGATGGAATTTATTCCCCTTTAAAGAAGAGTAGTATGAGGCAAAATTAGTACAAACACACCGATAGGCCTACTCTCTCACTCCCGTGCTTCCCGTCTGCATTCACAGTGAGACTGAGCGCGAATGCTTAAAGGAGAAGCGATACACATTGCACATATACTAGGCAACAAAATAAAACAGTATTTCACAAAATATAACAATGTAATATAACAGTTAATACAAATAAACACTCTGCATACTTGCAACATCATGCAAATACTTCATGAAAAAATTAAAATGTATGTAAATATTATGTGAAATAACTTCTTTTGATACAATTATGCTGTGTCACTGAATAAGACTGCACCATATGGTAATTAACAATGTAAGTCTAACGAATGCTATCGTTTAGACTGTTACTCAACTGAATTCACACATAAAACAAATTATTTAACCATTAAGTGCACAAGCATACCTTTAAAGAAGAGTAGTATGAGGCAAAATTAGTACAAACACACCGATAGGCCTACTCTCTCACTCCTGCATGGAAAAACACACGTGAGGATGAAGTGCTAAAACATCTCACAATCAAAAGCGTCACTTTCAAAGAGAATTCACCAATTACACAGATGCACGTCATAAAATACATATTAACAACGTTAACACAATATAGATCGTGATAAAGTCACAAAAGAGAGCAAATATATTTATATATACACATATATGAGAGAGCGAAAGATACTCGTGCTTCCCGTCTGCATTCACAGTGAGACTGAGCGCGAATGCTTAAAGGAGAAGCCTCTTCCTAAGGTGCGCCACTAATTAAGACCCCACCTACAACAATTGGTAGGAACTCCCAAATGGAACCATTGAAACTAAACATGAAATCGCAATTATCAAAAATAAACATTAAATACAAGTTTTGATGAAGTTAACACTTTCAAAAAAATCTCTTTCAACAAACAATATAAAATAATATCCTATAAAGTAAATGATATTAAATAAAATATAAAAGTCACAATCAATTGGCTACATACTCCTCCCTTAACTTCACAAAACTTGCGCTACTATGTATTTGGCAATTCTTTAAGGGTATGGATTGAGGCAATTCGTTTTTTCTTTTTAACTCAACACGTTACCATCAAGTCATGCAACACATATGTTACCCGACTATCACGGGAAAAAGAACAAAAGAAAGTTGATCAGGCTCTCAGATATTCTTTTGCTAAAGAGGTGCCTTATACACCACTCAATTTGACTCCACTGACATTTTACTTGCCTTAAATTCTTATGACTTGGCCAATATAACTCAAACCTCTTAAAATAAGACAGACTTAGTAACATTTTTGAATGCGTTGTGTGTTGTTTTCTGAGCCATATTCTGAATCAGTCTATTCACGGGCCTAACTAGCCTACCAACCCGTGTTCGAACCCGAGTCACAACTTCAGACACATTAGGGGGTGCACTGGAAATGGACAGGGTACTGATGGCCCTATTTCGCTGTTTGGTGCCAGGCATGATACCATCTGTGCATACACCATCTTGAGTGCCTGTTGGATTTGGCGGAATTATCTGAGAACAATCATTTTCAGCCTCTTGGTCTTGGTTGTTTGTTTGTTTGGGCTCTCCAGGATCCATTGTGCTCTCCAGATCTCCTGTATCTGATCTTCCTCCTACGGAATCATCTGTGGCAGGTAAGGAGGCCACCCACTCAACAATGCGCTCTGTTTCAGGGGGATCATTCTGTGGTGCGGAGTTTTGCGTCAATGTCTCATCCGATTGCTCCTGACTAAATAGTGAGCCATCATGACAAGACCCATTCTCTTCTACCTCAAGGGGTAAAAAGTTGGCCTGCAGCATAAGATTACGGTGTACCACCTTTTCCTTGCCAGTGCTGGTATTTTTGACTCTGAAAGTATGGCATCTTGAGTCTTTTGAGACCACTACATATGGCACAGCTTCCCACTTATCAGCCAACTTCCTGCGTCCTCTTTCGCCTTTATTGGCTAGTAACACCCGGTCTCCTTCCTCAATATCACAGTCTTTTGTCCTCATGTTGTAGAGTTCAGTCTGTTGTTGCTGACTTGCACTTGCATTCGCTTGGGCTAAGTTAAGAGCCTCCTTGAGATCATCCTTCATCTTAGCAACGTAGCTGCCATAGTCTGTGATTTCACCGTCCCTTCCAACACTACGGAACATAACGTCTACTGGCAGACGAGGAATCCTTCCATACATTAGGTAAAATGGTGCGTAACCTGTAGATTCATGAGCGGTGCAGTTGTAGGCAAACGTCAGCGTCTGCAACATCTGGGGCCATTGCTGCTTATCTCTCGGGGGTAATGCTCGTATCATACTGCCTAGCGTGCGATTAAACCGCTCTGCAAGGCCATTCCCCATAGGGTGATAAGCCGTTGTCCTTGACTTCCTGACACCTGCAAGCTGCATCAACTCCTGAATCAGCTCACTCTCAAAGTTTGCACCCTGATCAGCATCGATCCTCTCTGGGAACCCATAGATGCAAAAATATCTGTCCAATAGTTGGCGAGCTACTTGTTTAGCTGACTGGTTGCTACATGCAAAGGCATGTGCCATCTTCGTAAAGTGGTCAGTAACCACTAGCACGTCCACACTCCCGCCCTTACGATCCTCTGCGCACCAGAAATCGATACACACCAGCTCCAGAGGCCTGGTTGTCTTTACACTCTCGAGCGGTGCCCTTGCTTCTGGCTCAGGCGTCTTGCTTACCACACAGCGCTTACAGCACTTAACGTACTCTCTGACGTCTCGCTCTATGCCTACCCAGAAGAATCTCTCTCTTGTCAAGTAAAGTGTTCTGGCCTGGCCTTGATGACCAGCTTTGTCATGCACACCCTGCAAGACCTGTTCAATCAATGAGGCAGGGACAACATATTGCCAGTGTTTTTTTCCTGTAAGCTGATCTTTGCGCACACGATACAAAATTCCATCCAACATCTTTAATTTTTCCCACTGTTTAAGAGTCTTCAGAGTCCTTGGCGTCTCTTTTGTCCTCTCGCGTCTTGATGGCCGTCCGCCACGGGTGACATAAGAAAGAACTCGGGCCAGGACAGGATCTTCTAACTGTTTATCCTGAAGTTCTCTCAGTGTAAATACTGGTAGTGCACTCTGACCAGCTGGGACCAAGTTGTGTACATCCTGAGTTAGCCAGTGATGCACGTTATCCTTTGGTCCTGCGCTCCACTCCATCTGGCTCTCCAGTACAGCTGACACTTCATCTGAGGAAAACGTCTCTCGCCTTTGACCCAAGAACTGAGGTTCAACAGACAGGCACTTGGAACTGATCCGGAAAGCATGTTGAACTACGTCCTCCTTGAAATGATTTGCTTCCTCTAACAAGGTCTCGTAGGGTTCTGTCACCAACCTCTGACTCGTGCGTCCTTGGACAAAAGGTTGTCGACTCATCGCGTCTGCTACCACGTTCTTACTCCCTGGGATGTACTGAATGCTGAAGTTGTACGGTGCCAGCTTTGCAACCCACCTCTGCTCACACGCGTCAAGCCTTGGCTTCGTTAGTATGTAGGTTAACGGGTTGTTGTCCGTCCAAACGGTGAAGGAATGACCTTTCAGCCAATGGCTGAATTTATCACAGACGGACCATTTTAGGGCCAGAAACTCCAAACGGTGAGCAGGGTAGTTGCTTTGGGCACGTGTGAGGGCCTTGCTGGCGAAAGCGACAGGACGGGCTCTAGTCTCGCCTTCTGCAACCTGAGAAAGTACAGCGCCCAATCCATCCAGCGAAGCGTCTGTTGATAGAATGAACGGGCGATTGAAATCCGGGTGTGCAAGCACCACAGACTCCAAAGGGGCAGACTTCAGCTGATGGAAGGAATCATGCTGCTCTTTCTTCCAATCGCTTGGGCTTAACTTCCTGAAGGTAGACAACTTTGTTCCCTGGTTCTTTTGCCCCTTTGGCGCAGCAGTCAATGCAAATAAAGGCTTGGCTATGCTAGAACAGTTCTGTATGAAGCGCTGATAAAACATAACCATCCCAAGAAATGATTTTATCTTTTTCTGAGATGGTGTAACCTCATCTTCCATCATAAGATCTCTTTCAGTCATTGCTGTAATGGCCTGGACTTTATCAGGATCGGTCGCTACCCCTTTTTCATCGATCACGTGACCTAGAAACCGTACACTCCGATGTAACAAGTGGCATTTCTTTGGAGCAAGTTTTAAGCCATGAGCTCTCAGACGGCTGAACACCAACTCAAGTCTCTTCAATGCCACACACTCATTTGGTGCAAACACTAGAAGGTCATCTAGATAGCAGAGTATGGTCAGGAAGTTCTGGTCTCCGAAAATATGCATCATGAGCCGCATAAAACTCGCGGGACTGTTGCACAATCCCTGAGGAAGTCTGTTAAATTCATAAAGCCCCATGGGGGTTGTAAATGCAGTAAATTTTTTGTCTTCCTCAGCCATCTCTATATTATAGAATCCTGAGGTGAGATCCATCGCACTGAATATGGCATTGCCTCCGAGTGCAGCTAGACAATCTGCCTGGTGTGGTAAGGGGTGGGCGTCTTTAGTAGTGCGAGTGTTCAACCACCTGTAGTCAACACAGATGCGCAGATCTCCACTTTTCTTCCAGACGAGCACTAGCGGAGAGGCCCATTCACTGGAGGACTTGCGGATGATCTCGCGTTCCTCCATCTCTGAAAGGACCTGTCTGAGCTTGTGGTAATGTGCTGGTGGCACACGTCGATAAGGAAGCCTAAAGGGCCGATCATCAGCAAGATGTATTCGATGGAAGAGATCTTTCGCCCTCCCACAATCCAGTTTGTTTTTCGAGAAAACGTCTTCATACTTGCATATCAGCTGCACAAGCTGTTCCTTCCAATGCTGGGACACTTCACAAGCTTCTATGTCGAGGTCGCCAAGGCCAAGTATGTTCAGTCTGTCAAGAAAACTTACATCAGCAGGCACACTGTTAACATTCATATCAAGGATATTTTGATTGAAGGCTTTCAGCTCATGACTGGCTGGATGTTGGGGGCTTATGTCCAGATCCTCTAAAGCTATACAAGGAAATACATCAACCAACTTTGTGTTCTTCCGCAATGTTACAGGCTTGTCACTAGCATTTAGAACCTTGACTGGCACCCATCCATCATTGCTCATCGATGCGATAACCCGGCCAATGACAATGTTCTTGTGTGAATGTGACTTTGAAGGCTCAACCACGATAGCGCTTCCTTCGGAAACAGGTACAGTAGCAGGTAACTTGGCCCAAACAAGGTGTTCTTGCTGGGGACACAACACTAC
This sequence comes from Sinocyclocheilus anophthalmus, assembly GCA_018155175.1. NCBI lineage: Eukaryota > Metazoa > Chordata > Actinopteri > Cypriniformes > Cyprinidae > Sinocyclocheilus > Sinocyclocheilus anophthalmus. The sequence continues at coordinate 40,209 of JADLZN010003825.1, forward strand.
AGCTTGGGTAAGTTTAGCGGTCCCTACTTTACTGGGCATTTCAATGCCTTTCCATCTGTGAAGGCCAGACAACATGTCTAAAAACTGTGCGATTTCATCACTTTCCGAACTTTCAGGACGACTTAGGACATGCCAGTACCCCTGTAAATTTTTCATCTGTCTGATAATGTACTTGATGACATTAGTACCCAGGATGATTTCGTCTCGCTGACCAGGAACAACTAAAGTGGGAACACTGACCACATGTCCATATACTTCCATCTCAAGCTGGTAAATACTTTCAGGCTGAATGCTGACACCGCCACAACCAACAAGGATGATATCAGGATGCGTTTCACTGGGTTCAAGCACGACTCCTGCACTCTTCAACTTGCGTTCGGCCTCCTTGTTCATGGTACAGGCCATGGACCCACTGTCGAGGAGTGCACGTAATATAACTTGGGCCCCTACAATGCAAACATCAGTGTAAAAAAGGCTGTCGGCTCTTTCCAGCTTCATCACATTTTGATATAGGACACTTTTATCATGAATTGCTTTGCAGCTTTCTTCATACAACAGAAGATCATCTTTGTCGCTGAGGGTTTCACTCTTCCTGCTCACATTGTCCCCTCTCCAATGCGAGCATGCTCGTTTCCCTGAGAGTGAGACACACCAGTTGGTTGAGAGGCTAGTTCCACAGCACTAGGACAGTCTTTACGCTGGTGTCCAACCCTCATGCAGATGAGACAACGCTTCTCTCGCATGCAGTGTGAATGGGTGGAATGTGCTGAATCTCCACAAACACGGCAAGATGAGAAGCGAGCCCTGTGTGTCTGAAAGGACCTTGAAGAGCTGTGTGCAGGCTGACTGGTTCGCTCCAACACTCTCTCCAACATGCTAAGGACACGCTCCAATGCATCAGAATTAGATGGGACTGTTTTGGCTGCCTCAAGATGGCTATTAGAGATGCATGCTGCAGTGTTAATGGCAGTGATCTCACCTTCCACAACTTCCTCGGAGCTAGGGACTGCCTTAGCTGTCGATACTTGGAAGGCGCAAGGCTTAACTGTACTGGGAGTTCTGCGACATTGACTTTCCCTCTGATGTTCATCAATAGCCTCCTGAATCTCTTCGATGGACCATCTGCTCATGGGCTTGCACTTAAACACACTGGATAGTTCAGAGTCAGGACAATTTCATATGAACATCATGGCCACTTCTGGACTCATGTTCTCCATGTTACTCCCATTGCATTCTAAATGAATATTGTCATGCTCAGCAGCGGAGTTCAATCTCACCCAATAATCTACAGGGCTTTCCTTAGCTTTAGGCTGTGTTGCATAGAAATCTGCCAATGGCAAAAGTGACACAGGGTGATCGCTAAAGTAGTGTCTTAGCATGTCATAAATTCTCTCAACACTTGCTGAACCAATGGAAGCAGTGCTTTTTAGTCCCACTTTAATTATACTTTTAGCTCTTCCCAGGAGATGACTCAAGACAGTGTCTGCTTTCTCTGCTTCAGGGCAGCTACTTTTCTGCAAGTACAGTTCCATAACATCTATCCACTCTTGGACGGTGTACTTGTCACTCTCGTCTCCTCTGAACATGGGTGGTTCTTTGATATCTGACCTCACTATGAAACTAACTTTAGAAGAATCAAGTGAGGGCTCTGACTTGGTTAACCCTGATGTCGTTGTGGGTAAAGGGCTGGCCACATTTTGACTGGCTAATAAGCGGCTGACTATGGATTCGCCAATCTGATTACCCAGCTCCCCTATTAACTCTCGTAACTGCTGTGTAACATTGTTGTTACTGTCGGAAGGAGTCGAGCATGCTGGCTGTGCCAACTCAGGACGGGGGCTTACCTCTGGGGCTGAAAAAGTATTTGGGAACAACAGCTTTGGTACGGCTCCTGTACCCTCCCCCACTCTGTACAGACCTCTACCCCTCCCAACTAATGGCGTAAATAAATCTGATGTATTTTGACCCCTTTCAGCCATTTTGAATGGTACTATGACTTGATCTTTGACTAAAACAGCTCAAACTAAGATATGTAAATATGCAAATTACACAGATGTACAAATCCCAAAATGGCAAAGTAGAATTACAGAGAAAACAGTCCTCAGAAGGATGTAAGTCCAGATGTCTGATATGTGCAAATATCTCAAATGTGTATGAACGCAAAATGTGTGTCAGTCTATGGTTTATGTGGAACTTCACTGCCGAAGAATATGGGTTCGTGTTTGTGCGAATGTCCGAGTAAAATCACTTGAGTATCTGCTGCATAGATCCCTGTCACACGGTACAGCACCAAGATGTCACAGCACACTGCTTGACCCCGGCGATCGGCTGCGGCTGACCAATGGATCCGGGTCACGGCACCAGTTAGATGTAGCAGATGTCAAACAGTACCCTCGGAACAGAAGCACGACCACACATGGATGAGATGAGTGATGGAATTTATTCCCCTTTAAAGAAGAGTAGTATGAGGCAAAATTAGTACAAACACACCGATAGGCCTACTCTCTCAAGTTAACACTTTCAAAAAATATCTTTCAACACAAACAATATAAAATAATATCCTATAAAGTAAATGATATTAAATAAAATATAAAAGTCACAATCAATTGGCTACACATGAACCTACACACAATCGTGGACATACTCTAGATTTACTCATCAGTAGAGGTCTAAACATTTCATCCATTGTTATTAAGGACGTAGGACTATCTGATCACTTCTGTGTTTTCTTTGATATATTGATCTCTGCTACCATTGAATCTAGATCTGTCTCTGTCAGAAGGAGATGCATTAACGAAAACACCAGTGTCCTATTTATGGAGGCTATATCTTTAACACCAAGCATTTCTGCAGACTCTGTTGATCTTCTCCTTGATTCCTTTAACTCAAAAGTTAAGAATGTTATTGATGATATTGCTCCTGTGAAAGTCAGTAAGAAGTCTGGCAGACAGAAATCAGCTTGGAGAAAATCAACAGCAGTTCAGAGTATGAAAAGACAATGCAGAAAAGCTGAGCGGAAGTGGCGGAAGACAAACTTGAAATTCACTATAGCATCTATAAAGACAGCCTTCTTGCTTGTTTCAATAGGAACTATCAAAGCTAGACAGTCTGCTTCTCAACCTTATCTTAACTTAAACAACACTCGCACGCTTTTTGCTACTGTTGAGAGACTGACAAACCCCCCAAGTCTGATTGCCAGTGAAATGCTCTCCGACAGCAAATGCATAGTTTGCTTCACTTCTTTCTGAGAAATCATAACATCAGGAAGCGATTAGCCATCCCCAAATTATGTCAGAGGTCAGACAGATTCTACCGCATACCACAAAGAAGATACTATTCTGCTTTTGAAAAGACTTGATAGCACCTTTTGGAAGAATAGTACAGGCGCCTTTAACTCGTCCAATGGCTACTTTATACACTTCCCACATATTTTTTTCAAAGGGTGCTGTAACTTTTGGAAGCGATCTCTAAAGTGGTGAACGCCTCACTTCTTCTGGGACGTTTTCCACCTGAAAACTGTCATTTGTTAAACCCTTTCTTAAAAGCGCAGCTGATACAACCTAGTGCAACTATAACCATACATAGTCTTCCTTTTATAGGCAAGGAATATTGAAAAGGTAGTTTTTAATAAGCTGAACAAATACTTACTCAAATGGATACCTGGACAATTTTTAATCTGGTTTTCGACCGCATCACAGCATAGAGACAGCACTCATTAAGATAATAACTGATATTCGCTTAAATTCTGAATCTGGCAAAATATTAGTGCTGGTACTACTTTGTAGCATTTGGACCAATCAGACACACACACTTTTTGTTATATTTAACAAATAATATCTAACTCCCCCTCACTTAACCAAATGGCCCATTACAAGGGTCTATGGACCCTTCCCCCGGAATGCGTAACACCACAGGAAGCCGAACAGGCCCCTGGTCCCATGGCAACCAACGCTGATATCACTGGGATTATTGGCCAAAAAGTAATCTAAAGCAGGGAAAATCCCTCGCAGGTCCAGACAACCGCACAGTAGAAATTGCTTTTTCCTACTAATTAATTCATAGGAAAACCTTCTTTGAATGAACACACATTTTCTTCAGGCCATTGTGTCTATTATTGCTGTTTTGTATTAATCTGTTGTATTATAGACTATTTTATTCATGTTTACGATAAACCACTCATTCATATAACTTTACATATACCGTGTTTAGTATCTATGATTTCGCCTTCTTATGATCGAAACAAGTGTTTATATTATATGCTGATACCTATGCAACTTATTGATGTTCTAAGAATTTTTACTAGTTTGTGCCTCAACACCCAAGCGAATTACTTATGCAAAATACCATGCTTACAGACACAGAGTCATAAAAATCCCCAGTATTTCCAACCTCCCCCTTGGGATTTCAGCCTTCCTCATTGGACAAGCCCATCTTGATAGGCGTGAATCTCTGCAGGCTTTAAAAGGCCACACTCCCTGTGACCCGCCCCAGTCGGTGGTTCGGTCAGATGCAGATGAAGATGTGAGAGAACGCTTCAGGATACCAAAGCTTGTGCCAGGCCTTTCTTCGGCCTTGTCCTTTCCATTCACCAAGATTCTCTGACTCAAACTGGTTCTTTTCATAACTAATTTCAGCAAGATCTGGGGCCTTAAGATCAAGAATCTCTTTCCGACAGCCGAGATTCACAAGTATCAAACTTAGTCTTATTAAATTGATACATTAAGTATCAGTTACACCTTTTTCCAAAGGTGTGTTTGAACTAAGAATCTTACGTTTTCCCTCAGGTTTTAGATCTGTTGAATATGCAAAAGTTTTCCATAAAATTCATTCTTTATGCCTCTTTTTATGCTGAGTTAAACGTTAACCCTTCCCTATACCAACTGTATGTGTGTGTGTATGTGTATGTTAGACCAGTTTATGTGTTTATGTAGGATGTTAGACCAGTTTATGTGTTTATGTAGTATGTTGGACTTGTTTAAGTGTTTATGTAGTTAATAAACCTTACTTGTATCACACTTGACGTGTTCATTGTTTTCTCATAACCGGAGTCAATAATCATGCTGATTTACGTTACAAGCTTATAGAATTGTACCGTAAGAAAGTTATTCCCTTAACCAGGAAATTAACATTCTTAGAATTGACAAGACAGTTGACCTGAGTGGTCAGCTAAATATCTACAGCGATTCTAAAATATTATATTATATACCTAGTTATGGTTAATTATTCATATTTCCCATGAGCTGAGTCGCTACAACTAATCTCAGTGCTGCATTCTTAACTGTTTTAAATTCATTTTAAAAATCTTAAATCAATTTTTAAATCATTTTCAAGTTTTTAAATTCCTTGTTTTATTTGTGTGATTATATATCATATTATCGATATATTTTTTTTTTTTAGTAAATTATATATAATATAGATAATATTCTTTTTTTTCCATTTATTTTATGTAAGACTTTGAAATTAGCATTGTGTATGAAATGTGCTATATAAATAAACTTGCCTTGCCTTGCCTTGCCTTAGGGTAGTCTCTGAATTAGACGTCAGAAGAACAATTACATCTCTTAAACCATCCAGAGCAAAGGATATATTTGGTATGAATGTGGAAATGCTTAAAGAGCTTAGTGAGTCATTAGTTAATCCTATCACTAAAATGATCAATCTTTCAGTTTCTCAGGGGATCTTCCCTTGTGCTTGGAAGTCATCTGTTATTGTGCCTATATTCAAAAGTGGTGATCCTCACTCTGTTAGTAATTATAGACCTATTAGTATTTTACCTATAGTCTCAAATGTTGCAGAGAAATTGATGGCTGCACAAATCACTAATTAGTTGGATACTAGTTATTTTGCTTTACATCCAATGCAGTTTGGCTTCAGAGCAAACTATTCAACTGAGATGGCAAATTGCTACTTCACTGAAAAAGTCAAGTCTCTATTAGATAAATGTAGGGACTCCTAAAATATACCTTGTGTTTCATATGCTTTGAGTCAGAAATAATACAAAGTATTCAAATGTATTTTATTTTTCTTTATTTTGCAATATGATGCAACAATTGTGTTCTGCTTATATCAATGAGAAAGTTTGTTCAATACAGGTGTATTATTGTAAGCCAGTGACTGTTGAGCTTGACCTTGTGTCATAACGTGAGTCACGTAATGAGGAAGGAGAAGGTATCGCACATGGCGAGAGAGTGCTGCCAGCAAGATCTGCTGTCTCTATGAAAAAAGTGCGTCATCCTTTTGGAGACTACTGTATTCGTTGTAATATAAGGCCCAAAGTGTTGAGTGACGACACTTGTGTTATTTTCTGTTCTTATTTAAAGTGCATCTTATTCTTTTGTTTTGTTTTTCGTGATCCTGTGAGTCATCCCTTAGTTAAACCGTGTGTGATGGCTTAGCGACAATAGAGACAATTGCCTTTATGAACAAAAACTGTTTATGAAGCTATCAGACGTTTTGTGGTGGACTTCGGAATCGCGTGTGAAACCGGACTGATCGTGTGTTTCATCATTGGAAGTGGATCGACTGGATTCATCTCATGTTCAAGACAGCTCGTGAGGGGACGCTGAGTGTGTGTGACTAACTAATGTTAGTGACAACTAATGTGCATACAGTACTGAAAGACAGTGTATAATGTGAACTGCAAGTTTTCTCAACTGTTTAACTGATCTTGAAAGATATATTTTTGTTTTTCATTAGCCTATTGTATTACGTTGTTCTGGAGGAAACGGAATGTTTTACTAGAATAGGGTTCTAAATTGACGTTATACATATCTTGATTGAGTTATAGTATTCTAAAAAAAAAGAACAAAGCTAAGAGAGTGTAATACGTGTGAAAGAACAAGAACCGTTCTGAGACTACAAAAGAGGTTTATATTTTTTATTTAAAAGAAAAGAAGCAACTTGCATATCGTAAGGCATAATTGTTTATCCGCTTTTTTTAAAAACAAAAGGGTTGTTACTGGTTTCTTCATTTACGGTTTTCTTTAAAAAAAATAAAGGGAGTTATTACATTAATGTACAAATAAATCTTTGTTATTCTTTTTCTCTTTAACATTTACACTTTGGTATTTCATTGAGTCTGGCAAGTTAATTCATTTAAGAAGTTACTGAATTCTTGGGAATTGCAAATAAGAATCGTTTAATTGATCTTTAGTAAATAGAGTAAAATTGGTACAGGAGGAAAATTAATTTTACTATTGATTTTGTAAATACAAAAAAAAGGAGAAATATCAGCCTAATTCACCATCCAACTGCCGGGAATCCAGGATTCATGTTAGAGAAATAATTAAATTAACCCAAGGGTTAAGGAAAGGGTTACATAAAGGAGGGGTCGTCGGGCTGTGTTTCTTGACCTCAGGAAGGCCTTTGACACTGTAAACCACAGAATTCTTATGTCTAAATGATTAGGTTTTAATTTCTCTTCACATACTTTAAGATGGATTGAATAATACTTGTTAGGTTGCACACAATATGTTAGTCTACAGAATTATAAATCAGCCACCCTAAGTATATCCTCTGGTGTTCCACAAGGATCTATTCTGGGTCCTTCACTTTTTACGTTGTACATAAAAGATCTTCCATCCGTCTGTCCTAACACTAACATTCAAAGGTATGCGGATGACACTGTTATTTATATACACGTAAGTAGAGTGTCACAAGTTGCAAATGAACTTACAGAATCCCAGGTTCATGTCACAGCTTGGCTAGAACAATGCTGTTTACAGTTAAACATCTCTAAAAAAGTGTGTATGCTCTTTAACAAAACTAATAGGTTAAGTGTAGTGTCAGTAGTTTTTGTATCAGGGGAAAGATTACAAGTTGTATCTGAATATAAGTACCTCGGTGTTCTGATTGATTCCAAACTTTCATTTAAGGCTCAGGTTAAAAAGGTCTGTAACCGGGTCAGATTTAGTCTATCAAATTTTAGATTTATTCAATTCAAGTTTAGTTCAATTCAAGTTTATTTGTATAGAGCTTTTCACGATACAAATCGTTGCAAAGCAACTTTACAGCAAATTACGTTTCTACAATACTTAGTTGTAGCTTATCAGTGGTGACTATCAGTTAATGTACATATGGCAGAAATGTACGGAAAAATCAATTAAAGACGTAATCATGATTTCATGATTGTATTATATTCAATCAATTCATGATTATATGTTGTCTGAGGCCGCTTTGATGTATGTGCATTCCATGATTATTTCTCATATTACTTATTGTTTGACTACTTGGTCGCAAGCTAGTATTACTACTCTGAAACCACTAGAGTCTTTGTATAAACAATCACTAAAAACTCTCGATAAGAAATCAGTTCAGTTTCATCATTGCTCAATACTAAAAAATATATAATTTGCTAAGCTGGGATAACTTGATCAAATATGTACATATTTGTCTACTGTTTAAGACTATACATAGCCTGACTTCACCACTAAAACAGTTTGTGAATATTAGAACAACTGCTCACCGATCTACAAGGGGTGGTGAAAGAGGGGACTGTATTATTCTGCTCAAAAGATGTAAATTCAGTCAGTCTGTATTTTCGGTCAAAGCTACAAGGGAATGGAACTCCATCCCATCAACTATTACTGTAGAAGATTACATACGTTTGGTTCTTTTCAGTCTCATCTTAAAAAATTGTTACTGACAACTCAGCACTGTCAACATAAGTACTGTATGCTTTACAGTAGACTTCCTTGTACTAATTGCTCTTGGTCATGTTGCCTTCTGTTGCCATCTCTCTCTCTCTCTCTCTCTCTCTCTATCGGAGTGGATGCTGGGAGTGAGTGCGTGTGTGAGAGACACGTGTGGGAGAGCGTCTGGCATTTTTCGGTTTCTTTTTTCAAGCTGATTATTATATCTTGGTTTTTCTTATTTCCCTTTTTTCTTTTACTTCACATCCTCTGAACCCTTTGTTTTTTTGTTTTTTTTTTTTGTTATTAGGGTAGGTTTTATTCTTATATCGCGTGGTGTGTGAGTGCGAGGCAACATGACGTCTACCCCCGTGGGGGGAGCGTCGCCTCTCACCCTCCGGAATGGTTTCAGGTGTACACCGGAGGCGAATACGTCTATTGAGGATGTTCTCCTTGCTGTAGGAGCCAAAGTCGGTCATGAAAATATTAATTCGGCTTCAAGAATGAATAAGGCAGTAGTTGGAAGATGGTTTGAATGAGAAAGATGAAATTCCGAGCGGGAGGTGGCAATTGCTGTAGGGTTTTACGACCCTTTGTCTCTAAGCATGGTAATTTGCAAATGGACTTGAATCGAAATTACTAAAGATTCCCAGGACCCTAATATATATTGCCTATGTACCAACATATAATATACACTCTTGTTTCGGTCATAAGAAGGCGAATTCATAGATACTAAACAAGGTAGGATTACATATAGTGAAAGGATGACAGGAATGGGTTCCCTCATAAGCATGCCTAAAATAGTCTAAAAATATCAAAGACAACATACACAATGACATGAAGGATATGTGTGTTCATTCAAGAAAGGTTTTCCTATGAATTAATTAGTGGAAAAGTCAATTTCTACTGTGCATTTGCCTCTTGCTTATGGGACAGTTTCCCTGGTCACATTACATGAGGTCGTAAACGTATCTGGTGTAAGTGTTGCTATGGAACCAGGGGCCTGTTCGGCTTCCTGGGGTGGTACAGAGTATTTGTTAAATCTAGCTAACAAATATATATTGTGTGTTTGAATGGTCCCAACGCTACAAATCTATAGTGTCGAACGCAGCACGAAGATCAAGTAAAACTAGCAATGAGATACAGCCTTGGTCTGACGCAAGAAGCAAGTCATTTGTAATTTTAACAAGTGCAATTTCTGTGCTATGGTGGGGCCTGAAACCTGACTGAAATTCTTCATAGAGATCATTTTTTTTGCAGGAAGGAGCGCAATTGAGCAGACAACTTTTTCTAAAATTTTTGACATAAAAAGGAAGATTTGAGATGGGTCTGTAATTTGCCAGTTCACAATGATCTAGTTGTGGTTTCTTAATAAGAAGCTTAATAAACGGCAGCTTGAATGGTTTTGGGACATGACCTAAAGACAACGACGAGTTAATAATATTGAGAAGCGTTTCTTCTGCTACAGGTAACAACTCTTTCAGTAATTTAGTGGGTACAGGATCTAACAGGCATGTTGTTGGTTTAGATGCAGTGATAAGTTTATTTAGCTCTTCCTGTCCTATAGTTGTAAAGCACTGCAGTTTATCTTTTGGTGCGATGAATGAAGCTGAAGTATTATATGTTGTAGAATCTAAATTTGTTATTGTATTTCTGATGTTTTCTATTTTATCAGTGAAGAAATTCATATTCATTACTATTAAACTGTGAGGGAATTTTTAGATCGGGTGGCGTCTGGTTATTTTTTAATCTAGCCACTGTGCTAAATAAAACCTTGGATTGTTTTGGTTATTTCCTATGAGTTTGTGGATATGCTCGGCCCTGGCAGCTTTTAGAGCCTGTCTATAGCTGGACATTCTTTTTTTCCATGCAATTCTAAAAACTTCCAAGTTTTTTTCTCCATTTGCGCTCAAGACTACTAGTTTTTTTCTTGAGAGAATGGGTATAACTGTTGTACCATGGCGCAGTACGTTTTTCTCTAACCTTAATGGGGGCAACAGCTTCTAATGTATTAGAGAAGGTAGTGCCCATGTTGCTAGTAATTTCGTCTAGTTCATGTATATTTATAGGTACAGAGAGCAGTTGAGATAAATCAGGCAGGTAATTTGTGAATCTGTCTTTGGTGGCTGGAACAATAGTTCTGCCCGGACGATAATGCGGAGCCATATAGTTAATATTAGTAATACGCAGCATGCACGATACAAGGAAATTTGTCAGTAACATCATCACTTTGAGGTATAATATCTATATCAGTAAGATCAATTCCATGCAATATAATTAAATATAGCATATGATTAAAATGATGAGTGGGCCCCGTGATGTTTTGCTTGACTCCAAAAGAGTTTATTAGGTCATTAAACGCAAGTCCTAATGCATCATTTTTATTATCAACGTGAATATTAAAATCTCTGATAATTAGCGCTTTATCAACAGTAACTAATAGGTCTGAGAGGAAATTTGCAAATTCTTTTAGGAAATTTGTATATGGCCCTGGTGGTCTATACAGAGTAGCCAGAGCAAGAGATACGTTAGATTTCTTTTGCATATCTGACAGTTTAACATTAAGCATTAGTATTTCGAATGATTTAAACCTGTATCCTGTCTTCTGAGTAACATTGAGAATATCACTATATATTGTTGCAATACCGCCGCCACGGCCAGTCTGACGGGGTTCATGCTTATAACAGTAGCTTGGGTTGAGTAGACTCATTTAGATCAATATAATCATTAGGTTTTAGTCAGTTTTCAGTCAAGCAGAGTACATCAAAACGAATATCTGTGATCATTTCATTTACAATAACTGCTTTGGGTGAGTGTGATCTAATGTTTAGGAGCCCAAACTATAAAAATTGTTTTCGTTTATTTATTTTTAATTTTTCTGGTTTAATCTCGATCAGATTGTTTCTAGATCCTGCATTAAATTAATATTTTGACCTCACTATTCGGGGAACAGACCCAGTCTTTATAGATTGGACAGCACAAATAATTCTATCATTTAAGCGGGTAGAACAAAAAAGTCATCAGGGCAGTTATTTGAGAATTGGCATACTAATCATATGGTGCGTAGCGTCCTGGAGATGTTGTCCGACATGAGTTCTGCTCTGACTCTGCTGGGGTGCAGGCCATCAGCTCCCAGAAAGATTCCAGTTATTAACAAAGAGCATTTTCTGTTCTTTACACCATGACAATAACATTAATTTAAAGTAAAAAGTCTACTGAACCTTTCGTGTCCTTGTCGATACGTGGGAAGCGGTCCTGACACGATGATCGTCGTCGCGGGAGATGTGCAGCGCACCATCTCGATCAGGCTCCTGAAGTCCCTCTTCAGTGTCTCCGTCTGCCGCAGCTTGGTGTCGTTAACCCCCGCGTGAAGCACGACCGCTCCGGTGCTCTCGTCGGCCTTCAGGATCGTGGGTATCTGTGCATAAACATCGAGAACACGAGCACCAGGGAAACAGTGAGTGTGCACTTTACCTTCAGCTAACGTAGCACGGACGTGCCGGATGATGGAGTCTCCGATGATCACAGCGTTGTGTTCCGTCTCGCGGAGGGGAACGAAGCGGTTCCAGGTGGAGATCTCGAAGACCGGAGGGGGAGAGGTCGTCGCCCGGGGCCTGGCTTTCAGTTCATATTATAGTGCAGAAATGTAAGCATGTTCACATTCTCAGTGCTCAGTCTTGATCGATGAGGAGACAGGATATGGCCACTTGCACTAAACACCCTTTCCAAGGGCACACTTGTTGCAGGGATACAGAGGTACTTTCTGGCCACTTTTGAAAGCATTGGCATTTCTTCCACATGTGCCTTCCACCAAGCCAGTGGGTCAGAATCAGCACTGATTGGAGGAAGGGACAAGTATAGTTTTACCTCTGAGTCAAGTTTTTCTTGGATTGATGGCATTGCATGTCCTCCTGAAGCTTGTGACCTGTTCTTCTTTGCACTGGTGATTTGCTGTAACAGCCCAGACAGGTTCTTCTTATTCCTTTTGGTGGTGGTAGATGAGGTGCTCTGTGTGGTTGCTGCTGGAGGATCTTCTGTGTCTGGATGTGATGCAAGTGCCATTGCTTCATCACTGCATGCCTTGACTGTGTCATCCAGATTCTCAGTAAAGCTTCCTTTGAACCTGGGATCCATAAAACTGGATATGTTCAGAACATTCTTCATTTCCTCTGTATATCTCAGCTGCATTAACAGGTCTTCTCTTATTACACATTTCATTTGTTTAGTGAGAGCACAGTCTTCCTCTTGATCTTGAAGAATCTCATTGTTAATGTGCTCCAAGACTGGCTTCAGGGAGGAAAGTGTGACTTGTTTCTCTGAGGCCAGGACATCAGTGAAATCATGAAGAGGACAAAGAAGTTGGCTTAGTTTCTCCAGGACAGTGATGTCAGTGTCTTTAGGCATAAGATGCCAGGTGCTTCTGTCTCCTGCTAGCACCCCACAGATGGCCTGCTGCTGCTCCAAGAACCTGGAAATCATTTCAAATTTGGATCCCCATCTGGTTTTTTTTGGGGGGGGGGGGGGGGGGAAACCCACATCATGTACAGTAAAAATGCTCAGGGATGTTCCATTCTGCCTGCTTCTTTTGAAGTCACAGTTTCCGTTTTCAGCTCAAGAAAATCCTTGAACCAATGTCGCATGCTCTGGAGCGGATTCAACCCTTGGCATCTTGAGGACTTTGGAAATGGCCAAATTTAAATTAGGACCAAAACAAGGAAACCAAACACAGGGAAATGATGCAAAGGCTTTCTTCATGTTACTGGCATTGTCTGTTGTAATTCCAGACAGATTCTCTTTCTTTATCTTCCAGTCCAGGAGCATGTTTTCTATCATTTCAGTGATATGCTCTGCTGTGTGGTCTTCTGGAAAATAAAGAGTCTCAAGACAGTGAGTCTTAAGCTTCCAATCAGTAGAGAGGTAGTGGACTGTAAAGCTCATAAAGGGTTCTCCTCCACCACCGTGGCTGGTCCACAGGTCTGTGGTTACGCCAAACCACACACCTTCTGCCAGCTGTTCCTCCACACTTGCTCATACCTCCTTGTACATGGCTGGGATTTTGTTTGTGGAGAAGTAGCTTCTTGTTGGAACTTTGTATTGTGGCACTGCTTTTTTCATCAGATGAAGAAATCCAAGTTTTTCCACAATCTGAAATGGCATCATATCTTTGGAGATAAAATAGGCCACTGCTTTATTCAAATCCTGGGCTTGTTTTGAAGTGGGAGCATAAGTCACACACTTTGCAAAGGATTCTGCAACAGTTGGTTGTTGAACTGCAGCTACACCACTAGTCTTGAGCTAAAAATGAATAAGAAAAAAAAATCCTACCAAGATGACCTGTGACTGGACTTGGCCAATGATTATTTCAGTTGATTTTTCACTATTTAATACATTGACATTATCTTTCCTATAATATTTAAATATTATTATTAATATAAGACCAATATTAACTTATTAACTGGTCAGGACACCTGGTTAAAAGCTGCTGTCCTCTATCTTCCAATTCATGAAGGAGGACAAGGACTAATTGATATATTTTCTAGGATTGCAGTTTTCCGTTTGCAAGTGGCACAACGTCTTTTATATTATCAGCATCAGCAGTGGATGGATGTAACATGTGCTCTGATGCGGAAAAACAGAAGAATGGGTCTGGATTAGTGTTGTCACGGTACCAACATTTCAGTATTCGGTACCAAACACAAAAACATGCTAATTGAACAACTTTTTTATTAATAACGTTAAACAAAAATTAAATGTACAAAACCAATGCCATTCTTTATACTTATTTTAAATTGTTTCAAGTTTTTCCACAAGTAATAAAAGTATGAAAAAAGTAAACAAGTTTCACCCAAAAGTTTAGTCATAGTTCTGCTGCCGCTGAAAAACATCTGTAAATTGTTGTCTGTTTTAGGGTTTGCTGGTGTGTTTCAGGATCTTCCTCAGTCTGCAGCTGTAAAAGCACAATATAATATACTTCATTAAAGCAATAGGCTGAGTCTGACCAAATGCAACATTAGATCACTGACACCAGCTAAAATATAACTTTTCAGTAAATAACAAACCTCAGCTTTTATAATAAATTTAGATAAGATTACATATATTAAGTGTATATCAAATAGATGGAAACTGTAGTATTAAAAACACTTTACAATAAGATTTTATTTGTTAGATAACATGACCTAACAATAAACAATAGTTATATGGCAATTCTTCTTCTTAGGGTTAATTTAAAGTTCAATCTGTTAAATTATTTAATGCACAATTGAACAAACATGAATGATCGCGTGTTCAATATTAAATACCATATCACAAACGGTAGTGAATGTTTTAAAAATATATTGTTACTCACTGTAATGTTACTAGATCCTAACATTGTCAGAAGTATATACAGGGAGATACAATTTGACTGTACTTTGGTGGTAATTGTAATCCAAACTGTGTTCATATTTAATTTTAAAGGGCTTTTAAAACCTGCTGGAGATATTCAGCCAAGAATTACAACTAACTAACTAACTAACAAAAAAAAATAAAACCGAACTTTTTCTGACAGACTGGCTATGACAACACTTTAACCATACCTTTTATATTCTCTAACAACGCATTTTTTGGTTTCACATTTCATTTAAAAGCCTCTGGTGTGTAAAACTAGTAAATATCATCATGTCCTCCTGTTTTTTTTTACCTTAATAAAAGTTATAGGAGCATTAAATAGTTAACAAAGAAATCATTTTGAACAAAATGAACAAAATTCATTCTAATGCTCATTATATTAGCGTTAGCCGCGCTTATGCTAACGATTAACTACATATACGCTAATGGCGATGTTTATTTCAATCCGAAATTAAAATTAAAATATGGAATAATTTTCATAACAGAAGCTCTAAATATTAAAAATGTAATTTAAACTTACCTGCTTGAACTTGATCGGGGTGTTTTGTTAGTTTGATGCGTTTCCTCCTCTTGAGGTCGCCACTGCTTATAAGAAGAGGTTGCCAGGTTTTCACAAAAAAACCCGCCCAATCGCGTTTCGAGGGGTCCCCCGTTAAAAATCGCGTTCCGAGAATAAAATACGCATGTTTTGGTGGGGTTCCCCTGGTAAAATTCGCATTCCGGACTAAATAATCACTTCATACGGTCATTTTTTCAAACCCACCTCGCAACCAAGTGATAGGCCAGCCCAATCTGGGTGAAAACCGCGGACTTGGCAACACTGGAAGAGGATAACTTTCGGATAGCGCATCAAGAACCGGGTTGACCAGGTACTCGGTACCACCGGTACTTAAAAAAACCTGGTACCGTAACGTTTTCATTTTTTTAGTACCGACTTGGTACTGAATTACCGGGTCTTTTGACAACACTAGTCTGGATAAGCAATTATTTGTCATGTCCCTTGGAGGAGTAGCTTTGGAAGGATTGACTGTGTTCTTCCAGTGTGTATTGCAAGCTTGGCAGACTCTATACTTTTCAAGAGAATAGGATGGATCCAATCAGTGGGTAAATGAAGAGTCTCTGTTTTTCAATCCACTTATCTTTGTTGAGTTGTTGTCCTCTGCCACTGTTAGATTGGCAATGTTGAAAGCAGGAATCTCCAAAATATGCCATCTACGCAGAGGATTGAGCTGGATACCTGCAGAGGAATTGGCACATAAGGTGGGATTCAGGTCTGAACGCTTCATCAAATAGTTGTTACATGATATTGAGGAGGCCTTCCCTGTTCCAATAAGGGATTTTATAAACGTTTCTCCTGTGGAGAATTGTAATACTGGAGTTAAAGCTCATTTTCCTGAATTGCATGTTTCCATAAAAAAGGAAGACTGGCAGGAAGATGACAGAAAATTCTGTTTTATGGACACACCGGAATTTAATCTTTTTAGCATTTTGAGCAGACAAACACTTTACAGAGCTTGTGTAAAAACCATCAATTATCAACATCTAAAAAATGTAAGAGACATTAAATGGACAACAGTGTTTGAATCAGGCTCTTCCCCGAAAGGTAGCTGGCGGTCCCTGTACAAAAGACCCATTGAAAAGAGGGTGGGTGACCTTCAGTGGAGAATTGTACATGGGATTTTAGCTACAAACAGACACAAAGCACTCCTTAATGTTTCGGATGATGAGGGTTGTCCTTTTTGTGGGGTGTCTGAAACTGTTTTTCATTTTTATTGAGTGTCCACGTTTGGAACAAATTTTGGGTGTAATGGAAAGCTGGAGTGTACCGTGTATAAGAAATTTTAATCAAGAATTGTTTATTTTTGGTCCTAAATATTCAACAAAATATAAATCCAAAGTGGTTTTATTAAATGTTTTGTATGGTGCAGCAAAGTTAGCAATCTGGTGTACAAGGAAAAATAAAGTAGAAGGCAGGGAAAGTGTGGACACTGTTTTGATGATGAGAGGTTTCATAAAGAAAAGATTAATGATGGAATATGCTTATTATAGCCTCATTAATGATGTCAATTCTTTTTTTCATGTGTGGGGCGATGATGGCTTAATATGTGAAGCTGATGATCAGGGAGGTTTTGTGTTTAATTTACGAGTTAAATTTAATTTAATTTAAATACACACAACAGTGGGTATGAAGGTTTTTTTTGGCCCCCTTCCTGTATTTTAAGTTTTTGTGTGCATATGTGGTCACCTTTAAAAATTCCATCCTCAAACAATTTGTAATATTACGACACAGATAATGCAGTAAATACAAAAATGCAGTTTTTGTTAAATGATGCTTTCATTTAGTAAGTGGAAACACAGCTGTCCCACCTACGTGGCCCTACCGTGAAAATTAATTGACCCCTCCGTAAATCATGAAATACCTGCCATTACCCACATTATTTTAGAAATCTCGTAAATTTCTCTAGCCACACCCAGGCATGATTATTGCCAGACCTGTTGAATCAAGAAATCATTTAAATGGAAGCTGTCTGACGAAGTGAAGCATGGTTAAAGAGCAACACATCATGCCGTGATGTAAAGAAATTCAAGAACAGATGAAAATCAAAACAGTTGACATGTATCAGTCTGTAAAGGGTTATAAAGCCATTTCTAAGGCTTTGGGACTCCAGTGAACCATGGTCAGGGACATTTTCCACAAATTGAGAAAACTTGGAACAAGTTGGTGAACCTTCCCAGGAGTGGCCGGCGTACCAAAATTACTCCAAGAGCGCAACAATGACTCGTCCAGGAGTTCATAAAAGAACCCAGAACAACATCTAAAGAACTGCAGGCTTCACTTGCCTCAGTTAAGGTCAGTGTTTATTATTCAACAATAAGAAAGAGACTGGGCGAAAACGGCATCCATGGGAGAGTTCCAAGGCAAAAAGCCATTGCTGACCAAAAAGAACGCAAAGGCTCTTCTCTCATTTGCCAAAAAATATCTTGATTATCCCCAAGACTTTTTGGGCAAATATTCTGTGGACTGAAAAAAGTTGAACTTTTTGGAAGGTGTGTATCCCGTTACATCTGGCTTAAAAAACAACAAAGCATTTCATAAAAAGAACATCATACCAACAGTAAAATTTGGTGGTGGTAGTGTGATGGTCTGGGCCTGCTTTGCAGCTTCAGGACCTGGACGACTTGCCATAATTGATGGAAGCATGAATTCTGCACTCTATCAAAAAAATCCTGAAGGAGAATGTCCGCCATCAGTTTGTGACCTCAAGCGTAAGCACACTTGGGTTATGCAGCAGGAAAATGATCCCAAACACACCAGCAAGTCCACCCCTCTGATGGCTCAAGAAAAACTAAATTAAGGTTTTGTAGTGGCCAAATCAAAGTCCGGACTTGAGATGCTTAAACAGTCCATTCATGCTCGAAAAACCCTCCAATGTGGCTGAATTAAAAAAAATCTGCAAAGAAGAGTGGGCCAAAATTAATACACAGAAGTTAAAGACTCATTGCCAGTTATCGCAAACACTTTATTGCAGTTTTTGCTGCAAAGCGTGGCACAACCACTTATTAGATTTAGGGGGCAATACTTTTGTCACGTAGGGCCAGGCAGGTTGGACATGCTTTTTTTTTTTTCCTTTATAAAAAAAATCAGCATTTAAAAAAACTTGCATGTTTGCATTTACTTGCATAACTCTTTGTGTAAAAATTAAAATTAGTTTTGGTGATCGACTCTTTTAAAGTGGTAAAGATGCAAAATTTAAAAACAAACAGGAAGGGGGCCAAAAATCTTTTCAACCACTTGGTCATAGAGATTTAATATATATATTTTTTTTTTTATGTATATATGTTGTGGAAAATTTTAAATATTTGTAGTTTGAATATTTGTCGTTCTTAAAAATATAGGTCCTCTTATTTTTACTGAATTATTAAGGAAGGACCCCCGTAAAAGTCAAAAGTATTTCCCCCTCTCTCTCTCTTCTCTCTCCTTTCCCTCATATTTTTACTTTGTCTAGATAATTTACTAATATTTTGTATTTTAGTAGGTGTATATGTGTAAGATGCTCTTTCTTTTTTTTTAGGTTGCTTTGACATTGTCCCAGATGAAATATAGCCTTTTTGGCTAATTCTGGCACATTTACAGTTATGTTTATTAATGTGCATTGCCCCTGTAAACAAATAAACTTAAACTATGTGGAGCCAGATTCATTTAGTTTACCCCGAAATGAAAATGAATGCATTATCTATCAAACATATACAAGGAATATATCCATATCAGTCCATCTCTACTATTTATGCAAACATCTTGAATCTCAGAGAAGCATGATGAACTTAACTTTATTAGTGTTTCCTCTTCAAAAGCTCTCTTACTGACATTAAGTATAGTACATTTAAAGCATGATAAAGAATAAATGGCAAATACAATAATGTAACTTTTTTCTCATATTTATGAGAGCATGTGCAGCAGAACTGTCCTCTTCATCAAACAAACCTGAGAAGTACTGTTCAAGCGATCTTTAGGAAGTGAGAAAGAGGGAGAAGGTGAAAGGAATGATGGAGACTGTGAGAGAAAGGGGGAATAAGAGGAGGCTGGAAACACTTCTGAGGTTGGGGTTGGATGCTGCATTGAATGCAACAAATCCAGGTGGGTTGCTGCCCGTGTAAGACTTGATCCAGTTCTGGTACCGAGAGACTCTGGCGAACCCATTGGGATGTTTGGGGTCATCACACGGGATTCTTATAAAGCTCACAACGCCAGACTGAATCCACAGGGAGCCGTTCCTGCTGAGCATTGGACCTCCAGAGTCTCCCTGTATTGAGACACATTCAGCATTTATATCTCTGACAGTATACAATAAACAACTGTATTACAGACAGAAGTATGCAATAACCCAATGGTGAAAGTATGCCGGCCGTGTGTCCATCAATGCATTTTCATTTACAGGCTCGAACCAATTTTATGTATTTCCTTTGCTGTTTAAATAAAGCACATATATCACATATCTCAACAGAGCATCTTGAGTTATTATTATTTATTATGAATTTCCCAAAGAGATGATGACATGAGAAACATGTGCATTAGTTCAGGTTCATTAAAAACTACACTAACAACTTTTTGTTTTTAATAATGTATTAGTAAATGCTGAAATTAACATTATATATTTTTTTTTTTCATTGTCAAGGTATTTTCATTTTCAGTTCATGTTAACTAATGAGTTAAATAAAGAATCAGAGCATTTTCAATCAATATCTTGGCCATATTTAAGTTTGAAAACAGATAGCCTGTTAACTATTTAAGTATTTGGTGCTGTGATGAATACCATTGTGAACACAAAAGTCTGAATGGCTGTTTAAAGGTGCTACATGTAATTGTTTTGACTCTACTAAAGCATAAAAAAACATGCTAAGTTCAATGCTGAAAAACAATGACATTTGCGTTCTGTGGCCTGTTGCATGAAGCTAGTTGAACAAACTCAGAGTTTGCTCAAACTAAACACGAACTTAAAAACCAAAATCTGTTTTTGTTTGAAGCCATTTCATTTCGCTGACCTCCTGCTGGCTGGCTGCAGTAAAAAAGTCCCTTCCTCTCCATGAAAATGAATGGGACGTGAGCAAAAGTAAATAATCAAATTACACTTCAAATAATTTTTGTCTCCCAAAGATGATTTCTGTTATTTCAGATCGTTCAAATGCAGTGTGTTTTTTAGTTTTTTAGATTGAGTAAGTTTGCTTTTAATCAGTTATTTGATGCTATAAAAACGGGTTGTGGTGTCATGATTGTGATCTTGCAATTGGGTCTGCTGGAGTTTAGGGCGGGACTTTGATACCGCGGCTCCGGCTCACGATCACTACTGTACAGACTCGGACCCCACTTTTTTTCTACAGTGGAAGGAAGTGAAGACATCTATCGGTGCGTTATATATGTAACGGAGTTAAAATAATTAGTTAAATTCATGCATAAATTGGGAAAACTCCCATTGGCTGTTGCATCACTCATTGCGCACATGATGTTGGGGGGGCGGAGCTACGTCATCAGCAGCAGAGTCTCTATAATCTCCCTGCTGGCAAGTCGCATAAATGATTGCTCCGTCTTTAAAACTAAGTTTGAATTGTTTTCAAGCCCAAGTTTATAAATGATAAAATGAAGTGTTTATTGGCCTACTTGTGAACTCCGAACCTCTGTTTATTTCATTTAGCTAAGACTTGAAATGCAACATCGATGCAATGTATTCTAACCAGCCTTTTGGTCGTGTTTGTCCCAGGTATGTGTTTTGTTCGGTTTTGTCATGATCTGTTTGAAAATAATATCCGCTATAGTTGAATGTTAGCTATTAGCACACGTGTTGTATGCTCCCGCACGTGCTGAAGTGTGTAGCGGCGCCATTTTAGGGCTGCATTATTTACGTTCTGTCTTTTATACAAAATATGTAAAATATCGGTCACTTAAGTTTACAGTTTCTCTGTATTAATGTGAATTGACTGTATTAGTGTTTTATTTTATTTAATGTGTTTTATTTTGAGGTTTTTGCCCACTATATCACATGCACTTTAGAGAAAATGTCAGCAGCAGAGTCTCTATATCTCCCTGCTGCTAAGACTTGAAATGCAACATCGATGCAATGTATTCTAACCAGCCTTTTGGTCGTGTTTGTCCCAGTTTTGTCTGTCAGGCCCAGTAAAGCATCCTTGAGTGACCATCCACCTGATCTCAGTCTGAATTACTCCAACTCACATATATACTATATTATATTATAATCTATATAGACTATACTATATTATTATCTTATATAGAGTGAAACCTGAGCACTGAACACTGCTGGGATGTCACCATTAGGTTCTTTAGTTTCATTATCATGGACTTTTAGTTTGTCACTTCACCTTCCTGTTTTCTTTGTTCTATCTTCCCGCCACTCATCAGTCACCATGGACATTCATTAATCAGCACACCTGTTCTCCCTTTAGTTCGTTATCACTGTGTTTTTAAGTTCCTCTGTGTTGTCTGGTATTGTTTGTGCAGTGCACACTTGCTTGGCTTTCTATTTTGGATTAATTTCTGTTAGTTTCTTTAATAAACTGTGGTGTTTTATTTATGTTTAGAATTCATCCTTTGGGACTGAACTTTGTAAGGGCGGGGCAAAATATATTTTCAGCCATTTTTCTCTTTCGACCAAAAAGTGAAAACACCATTTTCAGCGGCCGACATTTCGGTGCATCCCTAGTCGTAGTGTTTGAGTTTAAGACTGGGCTTCATTAAGCAACAATGTTGGCAGTGTAAAGTTTGCAGGTGTTTTGTAAATAACTTTGGATTAAAAATGGTTAAAATGAATGACTGATGTCTTACCTGACATGCACTTTTCCCTTGCTGTCCAGCACAAATCATATTGCTTGTGATGTTCCCTCCATAAGACTTATTACAGTCACTGTTGTTCACAACTGTCATCGTCACCTCCTGCAGCATATCAGACCCTGAGCCTGTGACACAGATCAGAGGACAAATTTTATGGCTTTAAAAAAACATTTCTAGGTAAATTGTTGAGGTTTACAGTATAACTGGCAAGCAAATGTTCACTCACCTTCTTGCTGTTGTCTGCCCCATCCAGTGACCCAGCTCTCCGTACCTCCAACAAATACACTCCCAGCCGCTGCCAGACAGACCGGCCTTATGTAATCAGAGAAAGTCACAGAGGAGGAGAGCTGGACCAGTGCTATATCGTTGTCAAAAGGAGGACCGACATAGCCAGGATGGTTGATGATTCGTCTCGCTGTCCTGGATGCCTCATTAGGGTTTGAGCCGGATTGACTCAGACGACCAAAGTACATCACAGTGTTAGACACACCGGCACTGTAAATAGAGAAAGTCTGCTTAAATCCCACTATTATCAATCTGCAAATGTATATTAAAGTCCCCCTGTAATCAAAATTGTATCCTTTAAAACTTACATATTTAAAGTCAGCATGAAACAGAAGTTGTGATTGTCTTTTCTTCTCTACTGTGATGTATATCCGAGTGAAACGGCATCTGAAATGAGAGGGCGGGACTTGATTTTGTCCTTCGGGAATTGATTGGATCGTTGGAAGGCGGGGCGTTGGGATTTCTCTCCACTGGATTCACAGCCGACACCCAAGCATGAATAAAAGTTTTATTTATTAAGGACGACTACGATGATCAATGGCACAAAACATGCCTAAACTACAGCGTGCGCCCGAGAGAGAGCGATAGGAAGATGATAGAGAGAGAGAGAGAGAGAGAGAGAGAGAGAGAGAGGAGAGACTGCCCTGAATGAACGAGTGCGCCGCCACAGGTTCAGTCATATTCATGAAAAAAATTTGTTTGCGATGTCCTAAGAGTAATGTTGCTGTAATATCCTAATATCTTTCAATGTTTAGGGTTAACGTACATCCTCATGACTGGTGTCAGTGCTATAAAGTGAAGCATCAGCTTTTCCCCTGTCGTTTATCCCAGCTTTTTACGTCACTAGCTTTTACACTGTTGCCGTGGGTTATTATTCAAGTTAGCAGTTCTAAATTCACGTTAAACCACAGCTTCATGGGTTTTTTCCTCTGATTTATTTTTGGTTTTGTGCTCCAGCATCTCAGTATTTTTACCTTGAAGCAAGCGGGGGGGGGGGAAGAAAACGTGCGCCGCGTTTGTACAAATGGATATGCTAATGCTAGGAATCTGATTGGTTATTGACTTTTGTGATGTAGTAAACGAGGGCTGTTTCAAACGTGTTTCTGGGATTGCCTTTTAGTGGTGGAAATTGATCCTTTCAAGAGATTCGTTCGTTGACCAAATGTATTCATTCAGATTCGTTCAGTAACCATTTCTTAATATTACATAACTACACCAGCAGGTGGCAAAAAAGAGTGTCTTATGTGTTATGTCTCAAGTCAACGAACGTATATACTTGTTACAAAAAGCTGATTTGGCTTTATTAAAATGTGTGCCTAATCTACTCATTAAATAAATATATAATTTACACTTATATATTGGTGGCTCTTTTGTTGTTTTGACTGCCTTTTATTGTCCTCAACCTAACCTACATGTAAATTAAATAAGTGGTTCATATATCCAAAGCACAAGGTTTTCTTGCATAATTTACATTTTAATTGTTTGGTCTGCATTTATAAATCTGGGATTAAACGTGGAGTTATGGTATGTTAAATATGAATATATGGCCCGCAGCCATATCACCCAGTAGCCCAAGACTGGTCGCCCACTGAAGCTAAGCAGGGTTGAGCTGGTCAGTACTTGGATGGGGGACCTCCTGGGAAAACAAGGTTGCTGTTGGAAGAGGTGTTAGTAAGGCCAGCAGGGGGTGCTCACCCTGTGCTCTGTGTGGGTTCCTAAAGCCCCAGTGTAGTGACGGGGACACTATACTGTTAAAAAGCACCGTCCTTCGGATGAGACATTTGACTGAGTTCCTGACTCTCTGTGGTCATTAAAAAAACTTCTCGTAAAGAGCAGGGGTGTAACCCTGGTGTCCTGGCCAAATTCCCTCCACTGGCCCATGTCAATCATGGCCTCCTAATAATCCCCATCCACTGAATTGGCTCTATCTTTCTCTCCTCTCTACCTGTAGCTGGTGTGTGGTGAGTGCACTGGCTCTGTTGTACTGAGGCTCCAGGTGGATGCTGCACACTGGTGGTGGTTGAGGAGAGACCCTCCATATGATTGTAAAGCGCTTTGGGTGTACAGCAATATACAATAAAGCGCTATATAAATGCCTCATTCATAAAAAAACTTGATTTTCACTACAGGGGGACTTTAAGCTTTATTTAAGCCTTAAACATCATACCTCTGGAAGCAGTGCGCTGCAGATATAACCCAGTCTTTAGTGATGAGACTCCCGCCACAGTTATGGCCAAAGCCGACGACATGAATGCTGACCTGCCACGGCCAATCACCTGTTTTTGCATCCCCCCCTCCAAAAATCCTGTTGCTGAGAGGGGCTCGACCACATACTGATGAGAGAAAGCAAGATGTTGTATTTCCTTCTTAAAGTGCCCCATACATAAAAGAGATTTAGGGTCATTGTGAGACAACTTACCATCTAACTGGCAGAGCGATCCTGTGTGGACAGACAAAGAGAAAGTAAGCAGACAATAATCCAGACAGAGCTGATAAACTGGTTTGTGTAGCTCACACACACTATTTCAGAAAGATAAAATCTTTCAGCTGAATAATGATGTTATTAACTAAATTAGGTCAGTCTTTAGTTTCAACGGTTTTTACAGTCATGAGAAATATAAAACTGTTAAGTGTGTTTACAAAGGTCCTTAGGAAATAAATGGCTTGTCAGGTAATAAACAATTGAAACAAACATTATTAAATGTACATCTGATTCTGATATGTTGTATAGGCTTTTTGTAAGCTCTTACCTGTTATGTAGAGAAGTGTGATTGCAGCAATACTCAAAGCGCTGTTGAACTTCATCCTTCTGCTCTGCTCTGTGATCTGACTGCTGTTTCTCGACTATCAGCTTTCTGATGCGATGGAAAGCAAGAAAAACCACCGCATTTATCAAGAGTTTTCTGCGCCTGCCACTCCCATTATCTCTGACTCATATTTTTCAGAAAAAAAGGCTTATCTTGAACTCTTCATAGGTGTCTTTTGCAGATGTGGGTGGGACATGTTCCCATCAGAAGCATGTACAACACACACACACAACACACACACACACAAAAACTCCAATCCATCATTCTTCATAATTTAAGCCCATACTGTAAGCCCTTGAACACAAGATTTGGTGAGATTAGTTCAAGTTGTCCACATAGATAATGCACCAGGCAGGTATTTGGTGGAACAGAACTTAATTATCTTTATTTGTCAATAAGGTGAGGGAGTGGGGATGGAGAAAACTGTAACTAAAGCCTTTCTTCCTTCTGTAGTTGGTTTTTGGGGCAGCAGATCAATCTCTATGAAGGGAAGACAGAAGAGATGGAGGGTTAGTTCAAAGTGTTCCTAACAGCCTGCAGCTGAGGCTCCCTGTTAGAGGGTAAAAGTGAACACCTGTGTTGGAGCTATCCCCCTTTTGTAGTTGGCCCTCAATCATTTGTGCACTCCTCCACGCCTGGGTCAATATGGGATCTTGCAGCTGGGCAGTGCCAAACCGTCCAAACCTTCCCCCCTGGGGGGTCTCTCCATGGTGCTGAAGGTGTTCAGTCTGCTTTGTGGGGGACCATACCTCTTTCTGGCCACCACAATACATGTATCATGAAACACACACACAATCTCTCTCTTTTACTGGTGTGATCGAAGTGACGAAGCTCCTACCAAATCTAGCAGTAACAGACATGTACATTAAATCCATAATATACTGTAGCACCAGTATATGGAGATGGATTGTGGATTAAATATATAAAAATTAGATTTTGTAGGGTTCCTGTGCTATTTTTTTAATTGCATTTTTTTATATATATATATCTATTTTTTTTTTCATAATAAGTAACATCTGCTAATGATCATCTATAGGTGCTGATCCATCATCTGGACTGGAAGTAGTGAACTTGTTTAAAATTCACCTGCGTTCACTTAACTGGGATATTGTGAAAACAGATCACTGACTAACACATCTGTCTTTAAACATAATGATTTCTATATTTTATCCAGAATATTCAGATGGGAACATACAAATGTGCTGCACTGAACCAGTAAAAAAACACGGGGGAAGTCGCTGGCCTATGGTTAGAGGTGCGGACTCGTAACACAAGGTTGCAGTGTTGAGTCTCGTACGCGGCAGGGTTGGTAGGTTGGGGCGGTGAAATTACAGTGGCTTCTCTCCCACCGTCACTCCGACAACTGGGGGAAAATTGCCCTTGGAGACGTCAAGGTCCCTATAAAACCCCCAAGCTGTCTGGGGGCGTCTCGACCCGGGGGCGCGCGCAAACAATGGGCTTCCACATGGCTCCGGTGTTGTCAACAGGGTTGTGGTCCCGATATCACTGCGATTGAATCCTTAGTAGGAGGGGAATAAAGGGCAGAGTACACAAGTAATTCCGAGATATAAATGGAGCACCAATAGCGTGTGGCAGAATGGGTGGGTCCAGGGGCAGAGATCACTTTTGGTATTTTGGGGAGCTTGCTCACCCTAAGAAAAAAAGGAAAGAAGAGTTAGGGAGCCTCACAGCTGATGTCTTCTCAAATTGAGACATAACTCACAATTGCGATATAGTCATATTTTCATGATATAAGAATCGCTCCTGTTAAAAGTCAAATTTCACGCTATCCACCGCATTCTGAATCAGCCTTATAAAGTATTTTTTCCCTCAAATTGACTTTATAACTCCAATTTGGAATTTATATCTCACACCTCTGAAAAAGCTCAGCATTGCAAGAATATAACCCGGACTTGCCGGCAACCAATGTTCCCCTTGGCCTTTTCTCTTCCATTCTGACTTGTCACTCTCCCCCCTCCTTTTATCTCTTCAGTTCTGGAGAAAAAAATTAAATTTGCGAGATGGTACCACTCACTCTTTAAGGCAACAATCAGAATTTGTTGTGATACCTATTCCATTACCTTTTCCCCCCCTTTTATTTTAATTTTTTTATTCCGGTGGCGGACACCTGCTGCCATATGGGGTTATGCATGCACTTAACTTAAAAAAAAAAGTAATTTATAATAAAAACCCGAGAACCCTCTCCCTTGCCTGACAGTGCTTGCCCTGTTTCACAGAGCGTGATGGTGCTTTAGCTACATCTACTGGGCCGAGACAAGACCTGCATGTTCTTTCATTTTTCTAAAAAAAAAACAAAAAAAAAAAAAAAAAAAAAAAAAAAAAAAAAAAAAAAAAAAACCTTACAGGCACCTCTATATGACCACAGTGTGAGAAAACACTATTCATACTTATAATACCAGAACAGTCAGCCATCTTTACAGATTCTTCTGTTAACATAATTTCAGGCCTGGGGGTGTATGCATCACTGAAAATAACTAATTTACGACCCTTTGAAAAAATTAGAGGAATGAAAGTGGAATTTTTACAAGAAGTGGATGAAGGCTGGTTTCTCCGCAGTCAGACGACTTTTACAGAAACAGCAGTTTCCAGTAAATCACAGTATATCGGGGGAATTACACCCTCTTGTTATATCAGAGTGAAAACAATCAGGATCTTTTTAGAAACACCTTGTAATTGCAGAATGAATAATTCTTATAAGCGTAGAGAACATCAGTGGATAAGGAGCACAGTGTGTTACCATCATTCCACTTTACAGTGCTGTTGTGTTCACTTAGAACGTGCAAGAGGGGGGTGAGAGGAGGAAAATGAGATCAGGAGTGCTATTTTACTGCTCACTATATAGAGAGGATCAACAGATTGTAAAACCTTCATCCTTCTCCACTACCTTCTATTCATTTAGTGAAGTGCACAACAAAGTGTGCTGAATTTGTGATTTTCATCGGTTTACATGAATCACTGAAGTTACACAAACACAGTTTGTTCACCTAACTTCAGCATCTTAGTTACTTTTAAGTGACTCAACTAAGTTGTCTCAGAGTGATTAAAAATGGTTCATTGACAAGTTTAATTCACTCAATTTCATAATTTTTTGTGTCACACCACTTGTGTACGATTGGTACTAACTAGCTGCCTATCACCTAGCAATATCATGTATTAGTATAGCAAATGATAAGAATGACAAACTCCTGGAGTAAAGCAGCAAAACGTCCTTTCTGTAGCCTTCCATCAGTCTAAGCTAACTTAACCCAGTGTAACAGAAATAGATCGAAATCCCAACATAAATGAACATTAAACACATTTCTCATCTTGCCCACTTTCCTGTAAAATAACACTCAATTTCAACACTTTATACGCTCCCCAGTAAGTCCCATGCAAAGCACGATGGTGACTACACTTTCAGTGATGTCAAGAGCTAGTGTGGATCACTAATAATGTGAGGAAATCAGACATTCTGTGTTGCCCTGTTTATTGTTTTATTTCACTGTGCGTTTATGAAGAGCAGACTACACATTAATAACCTATAAGGTGTAGTTCAGCCCAATATAATGTGACTTACTGGAAACTGCTGTTAAACTATTTAATTCTTCTCATTTTCTCAAAGAGTCTTAACTACACACGAACACATGACTGGTTTGATGGCTCTGCAAGCCCCGGGCCCAGAAACCTGACAACACAAGAATATTTAAAGTTGATTGACTGTTGTGTACAAGTATGAATAGTGTTGACTGTACATACTGGTTCTCTCACATTCTGGTCATATGGTGCCTATTCGTGAGCAGGTTAGAATTATGAAATATGAAATCAGGGCAATAGCATCAGGTCTTGGGTCTTTATAAATATTAATAAGTTACTTTTTTAAAGTTCATTGGTTATGGACATGTGCTTATTATGAGTGCATTGTCCCTCAGTGCAAACATTTTATGTCCCAGATTTCTGACTTTCAAAAGGTGAATCGATTGTTGGTTTTCTTTTATCACAATACACAGTTAAGTGCAAACCCAGATGTCTGCTTTACATTATTTGTTAGCCGTAATCTGGATTGAGGTAATCAATTCCCCATTACGTACTTGTAAATTAGATAAATCTTACTATTATTCACTGATAGCAATAATTTTTTCATAATTTATTGATTCTCCCTAATAATTAATTATTTATGTTCCATCTTTTAAATAGTCCTTTGTAAAATAGTCTAGCGCTTACACACACCCAGAAAGTCTTCCAGTGTTGTTGGCGTTCATTAGTCAGGTGGCTATAATTACACTGAAAATCGAGAGGCCTCGCAGCATTTGACCTCTGGATTTACAAAAATCATTTCAGTTGTTTTCTCAATATTTCAACACTGCATCAACTACAAATGAACATTAATTCATTTTTATTTGAATTATCCATAAGTAGGTTATTTAACCATGTAGTATGTCTTTAGAAGGCTTTTGTCTTTCAAACACATTAAAATGCACAAAATCACATTATTTCTTATTTACACGTAATGCAGGGATTCCCTAACTTTTTTCTCAGTCACACCTCTTTCACCTTGAAGTACCCCTTTGTAAGGTTTAATGCACTTCATGTTGTTAATAACAATGAATGGAATGCACTTTCTTTTTCTTTGTATTTTTATATCAATATGGAACAAGATTATCCTATTTAAATCAATGTGATAAACAAGTTGGGTCAAAAGTAATATAAAAGTAATCAAAAAGTAGTCTGGTTACATTACCTGGATTACATTATTAACTACATGTTTTGTCATGTAATTTGGAATCAGTAACAAATTACAGTTTTCGAGTAATCTGTCCAGCTCTGTTTGTGATCTACGTCTCTTCCAAACTTGATTGCTTTCCTTTGAATTTCTGTAAAATTGACAGTGTACTAGATTAACATATATAGGTTGATTATGAACTAATCAAGTACGTTCAACAGCACTTGAAATATTTTAATGTTTCTTTTTGCTGGTGACATTGTGCATGTTTTTGTTGGTTTGTCCTGTCTTTAGTTATATCCCTGCAATCAGTTTCACCAGAGACGAATTGCTGGACATTCGGAAGTACACACCACCCGATATTTCACCGGTTTTCGGATGTTTTGCTGGACATTGTTGTCTGGGGAGCTGCTGCGCTGATTAAGCGCTTCGGGATGCGCAGACGGGGGAAGCGAGCCGGCTCGCTCGTGAAGCTCAGACAGCGCGGATTCAGGACGCCGTTGCCTAGCATCCATCTGGCGAACCTCCGCTCTTTACCCAACAAAACAGACGAACTCCTTCTGCTCTCCCGGACAAATAAGGATTTTTCTAACTCTGCTGCTCTGTGTTTCACGGAAACCTGGCTGAAAGACTCCATTCCGGACAGCGCGTTGAGTCTCCCGGGCTTTCAGCTGTTCAGAGCGGACCGCGACGCAGAATCAACGGGGAAATCACGCGGTGGCGGGACATGCGTTTACATCAATGAGAGGTGGTGTACATTGTAACTGTGTTAAAGAAGATGTGCTTTTCAGATCTAGAAGTGCTCTTCATTAACTGTAAGCCGTTCTACTCGCCGCGGGAGTTTTGCTCGTTCATTCTCGTCAGTGTCTACATTCCTCCGCAAGCACACGTGAGCTCCGCTTTACAGAAACTCGCTGATCTGATCACAGACACAGAACAACAACACCCGGACTCTGTTTTAATTATTCTTGGGGACTTTAATAAAGCAAATATTTCCAGTGAACTGCCAAAATACAGAGAGGACGTTACATGTCCTACCAGTGACAGTGATATACTGGACCACTGTTACACCACAATGAAGGATGCATAGCCTTTCACTCTGTCCCACAGGCATCTTTGGGGCTCTCTGATCACTGCTTGGTTCATCTTATACCGACCTACAGGCAGAAACTGAAATCAGCTAAACCTGTATTAAGGACTGTAAAAAGATGGACTAATGAAGCAGAGCAGGATTTACAAGCTTGTTTTGACCTCACTGATTGGAGCGTCTTTGAAGCTGCTGCCACTGATCTGGATGAGCTTACAGAGACTGTAACATCTTATATCAGGTTCTGTGAAGACATGTGCATTCCTACCAGGACTCACTTAACTTACAACAATGACAAACCATGTTTCACTGCAAAACTCAGACAGCTCCGTTAGGCCAAAGAAGATGCTTACAGGAAGTGGGATAATGTCTTGTATAAACAGGCTAAATACACACTGGAAAGGAGATCAGAGTGGCAAAGAGGATTTATTCTGAAAAAATAAAGATTAAATTCTTTTCCAGTGACTCGGCGTCAGTGTGGAAAAGTCTAAAAGACATCACCAATTACAAGACACCATCCCCCAGCACTGTGGAGAATCAACAACTGGCAGACGATATGAGCGAGTTCTACTGCAGGTTTGAAAAGATACCCCACACCCGCCCTGAACACCTCTCCACCCAACCCTTCACACATCCGCCAAAAAAACCCCCCCCCCCCCCAAAACCCCCTCTCCCCCACACCTGCCATTCAGATCAGCGAAGAAGAGGTGCGCCAGGTCTTCCGGAAGCAGAAAGGAAAAAAGCACCAGGCCCAGACAGTGTTACACCAGCCTGTCTAAAAACCAATGCTGACCAATTGGCCCACATCTTTTCACAGATATTCAACAGATCACTGGAGATGTGCGAAGTCCCTTCATGCTTCAAAATGCTCCACCATCATCCCCATCCCAAAGAAACCCAAAATTACTGGACTTAATGACTACAGACCTGCGGCTCTAACGTCTGTGGCCATGAAATCATTTGAAATCATTTGGTTTTGGCTTATCTGAAGGACATCATTGGACCCTTGCTGGATCCTCTTATAGAGCAAACAGGTCTGTGGACGATGCTGTAAACATGGGACTGCATTATGTTCTGCCACATCTAGACAGACCAGGGACTTATGTGAGGATCCTGTCCGTGGACTTCAGCTCGGCCTTTAACAACATCATCCCAAACCTCCTCCTGCCCAAACTAACTCAGTTCTCCGTGCCCACCTCCGTCTGTCAGTGGATCAGCAGCTTCCTGACAGACAGGTAGCAGCTAGTGAGGCTGGGAAAATACCCATCCAGCACCCGTACGATCAGCACTGGAGGCTCCTCAGGGCTGTGTCCTCTCCCCACTGCTCTTCTACCTGTACACCAACGACTGCACATCTAAAGACCCCTCTGTCAAGCTCCTTAAGTTTGCAGACGACACCACACTCATCGGCTTCATTCAGGACGGTGACGAGTCTGCTTTCAGACAGGAGGTTAAAGAGCTGGCTGGCTGGTGCAGTCTCAACAACCTGGCGCTCAACATGCTCAAAACTGTGGAGATGACTGTGGATTTCAGGAGGAACCCCCCTGCTCTCCCTTCACTCACCATTATGGACAGCACTGTGGCTGCAGTGGATTCATTCAGGTTCCTGGGCACCACAATCCCTCAGGACCTGAAGTGGGACACTCACAAAGACTACATTGCAAAAAAGGCCCAGCAGAGGTCGTACTTCCTTCGCCAGCTGAGGAAATACAACCTGCCACAGGAGCTGCTTAAACAGTTCTACTCCGCCATCATTGAATCTGTCCTCTGCACTTCAATAACTGTCTGGTTCAGCTCAGCTACCAAATCTGACCTCAGAAGACTTCAGAGGGTAGTCCGGACTGCTGAGCGAATCATTGGTACAACCCTCCCTTCTCTCTAAGAACTGTACTCGTCCAGAGTGAGCCAAAGGGCTGGCAGAATCACTCTGGACCCCTCACATCCAGCACACCCCCTCTTTGAACTGTTGCCATCTGGTCGACGCTACAGAGATCTGAGCATCAGAACGACCAGACACAGGAACAGTTTTTTTCCCTCAGGCCATCCATCTCATGAACCCTTGACAATAACTGTGGAACACACACTATTTATTCACTCATACACTTATTATCTAACACACACACTCAGTCTACATTTCAATTTGCACATAATATACCTGTACATACAACTGTCTATTGTTATATACCTGTACATACAATTGTCGATTTGTATATTTTATTCCTTATTTACTTGTTCTATTTTTTATTTTTTTATTATCTGTTTTTTTTTTTGTTCTGTCACTGTCATTCTGTTACACTGTGGAGCTTCTGTCAGGAAAACAAATTCCTCGTATGTGTAAAAATACCTGGCAATAAAGCTCATAAAGCTAATTCTGATCTGATTTCTGGAACTGCTGTTTGTGTAATAAAGTCGTCTGTTTAAACCTGTCGTGTGACTGTCGAGAAAACACACCTTCATCCTCTTCTTCTCTTGGTAAAATTGCCCATTTCAATTCTTCATTTTTTTCAAAGTGTCCTAAATTATTTATTTTCAGTGATGCCTACACCCCCAGGCCTGATTATGTTACCAACAGAATCTGTAAAGATGCTGACTGTTCTGATATTATAAGGATGATGTGTTTTCCTCCCACTGTGGCCGTATAGATGCATCTGTAAGTTAGAATAATGAAGTACATGCCAGGTCATTAACATTAAGACTCTTATTAAGAAACTACAACTAGATTCTAGTGAAATGGCAAATTACAGACCCATTTAAAATCGTCCTTTTATGTCTAATATTTTTGAAAAATTTGTGTCTGCTTAATTGTGCTCCTTCCTGCAAAAAAATATGATCTCTATGAAGAATTTCAGTCAGGTTTCAGGCCCCATCATAGCACAGAAACTGCACTTGTTAATATTACAAATGACTTGCTTCTTGCGTCCGACCAAGGCTGTGTCTCATTGCTAGTTTACTTGATCTTAGTGCTGCATCCGATACTATAGATCATGACATACTCAAAGATCAATTACAAAACTATATGGGTATTCAAGGGCATTCTTTAAGATGGTTTAGATCCTACCTGACCGATCGCTACCACTTTGTTTATTTAAAAGGGGAACATCTCAATTATAATCAGTAAAGTATGGCGTGCCACAAGGATCTGTCCTAGGCCCACTGCTATTTTCAATATACATGTTGCCACTTGGTAATATTATTAAGAAATACGGGATTAGTTTCCACTGTTATGCCGATGATACTCAACTATATATCTCAACGAGACCAGATTAAACTTCTAATTTATCTAAGCTAACAGAGTGTGTTAAATTTAAAAGATTGGATGACCAATATTTTTTCTCCTATTAAATTCGGATAAGACATAGATATTACTTATTGGACCAAAAGACAGTACACCGAATCTCGTGGATTACAGTTTGCAACTAGACGGATGTACTGCTACTTCCTTTTTCAGTCAAAAATCTGGGTGTTATATTAGATAGCACCTTGTCTTTTGAAAAATCATATTTCCCATGTTACAAAACAGCATTTTTCCATCTTAGAAACATTGCCAAGCTACGGAACATGTTCCCTGTTTCTGATGCAGAAAAGCTAGTTTATGCATCCATGACCTCTAGACTGGACTACTGTAATGCAATGCTAGCTGGTTGTCCTGCATCTTCAATCAACAAGCTACAGGTAGTCCAAAATGCAGCGGGTAGAGTTCTTACCAGGTCAAGAAAATATGATCAAATTACCCCAATTTTACAGTCTCTGCACTGGCTACCTGTTAAGTTCTGTATCAGTTACAAAATATTATTACTTATCTATAAGGCCCTTAATGGTTTAGCTCTTGCTTACCTAACTAGTCTTCTACCACGCTACTATCCATCACGCTCCCTAAGGTCGCAAGATTCTGGACTTTTGGTAGTACCTAGGGTAGCAAAGTCCACTAAAGGGGGGTAGAGCTTTTTTCGCATTTGGCTCCCAAATCTGGAATAGCCTTCCTGATACTGTTCGGGGTTCAGACACACTCTCTCTGTTTAAATCAAGATTAAAGACACATCTCTTTAGCCAAGCATTCAAATAATGCATCTCATAATCTTTTACTGCAGTCTTAATCTTTTACTGCAGTTATATCTGATCAAATTATTATTTTTTAGTTTGGGTTAAACAAATCATTTTTTGCTTGGTTGGAACAGCAGCTATGCTAATTATGTTTGTATTTGTTTCTCTGTTTTTTTGCCACGGGATTAACATCCGTGGTAACTAGGATTTACACAAGCTTCAGTCTGGATCCAGAACACTCTTCTAAGAAGATGATTCAACTACTGCGAGAGGACCTCAATGATGCCAACAGGGAAATGCCTGAAACAACATACAGACTACCAAATTTTGCTATAAGTTTGATTGCATCATATATTAATTGCTGTTAATATTATTCATCGTTTTATTACGTCTTATATTGATTTTTCCATACTGCTGGTTCGTCTGGTTAGAGGAGAACTGGCCCCCCGACTGAGCCTGGTTTCTCCCAAGGTTTTTTCTCCATTCTGTCACCGATGGAGTTTTGGTTTCTTGCCGCTGTCGCCTCTGGCTTGCTAAATTGGGGACACTTAATTTCCAGCGTTA
>JADLZN010003825.1:76259-87858 GCA_018155175.1 Sinocyclocheilus anophthalmus
CTAGTATTGTTAAAAGCGCTATATAAATAAGGTGACTTGACTTGACTTGACTTGTATCAAAGCATGTTAACAGAAAGTTGAGAGGAAGGAAAAATTGTGGAAGAAAAAGATGCACAACCAAACAAGAGAACCGCAGCCTTATGAGGATTAAGCAAAATCGATTCAATAATTTAAGTGAACTTCACAATGAATGGACTGAGGCTGGGGTCAATGCATCAAGAGCAACCACACACAGACGTAT
Organism: Sinocyclocheilus anophthalmus; assembly: GCA_018155175.1. Classification (NCBI taxonomy): domain Eukaryota; kingdom Metazoa; phylum Chordata; class Actinopteri; order Cypriniformes; family Cyprinidae; genus Sinocyclocheilus; species Sinocyclocheilus anophthalmus. The sequence goes on from JADLZN010003825.1 coordinate 76,501, forward strand.
CAAGGAATTTAGCTACAGCGTTTTACTTATTCCTCTTGTAAAATAGATCCACTCCGAACCACAGGACCATGAAGCCCATAGGCGTCTTAACCCGTTTTCTAGCTGGAGAAGACGACTGGACGGTTTGCCCGGATGTCAAAGAGTCCTCTAATTATTTCATATGAGAGCGCGCATTTTAGTATTGTCATGGGGAAAAATTTGGAAACCAAGGCGCCATAAGAGTCTGGAGGAAGGGGTGGTTACGCGCGATAACCCCAAGTAAGCTGAAGCTCCATGTTAAAGTTTCCCGCCACAGTCTGTGAATGATTTGGGTGCCATGTCATCTGGCTGGTGTTGGTAGCCCATGTGTTTTTTTTGAAACCCAGCGTCACTGCACCCGGGATTTAAACCCAAGAAATTTTGGCTCCACTATTCACATGCTTGACCACGTTCTGCTGACCAGCTTTTTTAAGATGCTTATTTCATTTTCCAGCAGTATTTGGCACCTGCCCACACTGCCAAAAAGTTGGTTAAATGACCATGGTGTTGTTGGTGTGCTTGACTGGCCAGCAAAACTCACCAGACCTGAACCCCATAGAAAAATTTATGGGGTATTGTCAAGAGGAAAAATGAGAAACAAGAGACCAAAAAAAAAATGCAGATGAGCTGAAGGCCACCGTCAAAGAAACCTGGGCTTCCATACCACCTCAGCAGTGCCACAAACTGATCACCTCCATGCCACGCCGAATTGAGGCAGTAATTAAAGCAAAAGGAGCCCCTACCAAGTATTGAATACATGTACAGTAAATGAACATACTTTCCAGAAGGCCAACAATTCACTAAAAATGTTTTTTTTATTGGTCTTATGAAGTATTCTAATTAGTTGATATAGTGAATTGGTGGGTTTTTGTTAAATATGAGCCAAAAATCATCATCACAATTAAAAAACCAAAAGACTTAAACTACTTCAGAGGAGTCCCCCCCCCCCCCCCCTGTGTACCTTGAATGTTATTAATACCGACTTAACAATTTGAGTTGAATTACTGAAATAACTTTTCCATGACATTCTAATTTATTGAGATGCACCTGTTTTCACTTAACCTCCTTTCTGAAACGGGCCCCAGGCAGCCCATCGCCGTCTCAGATTTCGGAGACACACCGCCACGAGAATCAGTAATTTTCGGGTTAAAAAGGATAACAGAGAACGGTTTAATACACTTGAATTAGCATGTTACTTACAACTGTTATATATATTTTTTTCTAAAATGCTTGATAAACGAGTTTAAATGCATGCAATATTGAAAATTATGCTGTATTCAATTTGTCTTATATTTTTGTACATGGGTGTTTTCGCTTATTAATACATTTTCACCTTTGCTTATTACTGTTGCCAGTCTATATGTCGTTTTTGGTTTTTGGTGTTCATTTTAAGCCAGCAATAGTCATTTTCAAACAATTCCCAGTGTGTTGGGTCAAACATTTAGCAGGGTTCCTCAAATCTTGCCCTGGAGGGTCAATGCGCTGCAGAGTTTAGCTCCAACCCTGATCAAACTCAGCTACCTCTGATTTTCTAATGATCCTGAAGGCATTGTTTAGCATGCTCAGGTGTGTTTGATTAAGGTTAGAACTGAACTCTGCAGGAAAGTGGATCTAGTGGGCCAGATTTGAGGATCCCCGATTTAAGGAAAACCAACTGGGTTTGTCCATATTTGACCCAGCGCTGGGTTGGCAAAATAACCCAAATTGGGTTGTTTTTAAGCATTTTTAGAGCGCAGTTACGCTGTCGTATTTGACGCCATACCTCAGCAAGCAAGTAATACAATTTGTAAGAGCTTCTGGAAGTGGTTCTTCTGAGGCAATATATGTTAAAGACAGCATGTTCCTAGGAGACGTTGATATTCTTAAACACAGTTGTACTAATAAATATAGGAATATTATAACAGGTGATACAGATCAAAAGCTTACTGTGGACCAGTGTATTTAGAATTGGAATAAAGTTTAGCGTGTTTGTGAAATATACTATTTAAATAAAGTAAAAGAGGCTATATTTAAAATGTTTCATGGTATACGCAGCTAAAAGTGTGTTAGAGAGATTTAATATGGATATTGATTATTCCTGTGATTTGTTTGCTCAATGGAAACAGAGTCTATATTATTCATCTATTTTGTAATTGTGTCTACACAGGGATATTTATTTTTTATTGTTATTTTTTTGGGGTGGATATGGAAAATGTAATTAGAAGGAAAACAAATATTATATTCAAGTTAAATAATTTTGATATATGTATTATTCCAGTGAAAGTAATAATAATAATTTTACTTTATTTGTACAGTTTTTTATTATTTTGGGGAAATTTCACATACATAAGACGAAGGTCGAGGTCCAAGCCAAATTTCATCCATTCTCTTCAGCAAACTTAAGGACTACTGCACCAGTTTGGATAACATTGTTAATAAAAAAGCAAACAAGACTTGTAATATTTTCCACGAATATATAGTTGTTGATTACTGAATAACTGGTTTGCAGACTCTTGTGGTCCATTACTAGCTGGTTGTATATTTTGTTCTGGATTAAAAAAAAACAAAACAAAACAAAAACATGATCGCTGTACCGTCTGACCACTGCAGATTCATTTTGCAGTTCATAGTGTCGCCATAGAAACGCACAATCCTCTCATAATTAGGCTACCTTAATTATTATGACATGCCATGAACGCAGCATTCAGCTCATCCAACCCCAATCAAACACACATGAACAAGCTAAGTAGGGAGCATTCCAGATTCTAGAGAAAACTACAGCCGGTGAGTATTTGAGTCCGGGTTTGGCCACTTGCACCCACCCGATCTCCTTGATCTTTAACACAACCCCATTTTACAGAGGCTCAATACTGGCGCACAACGCATTTTGTTAACTTACGCATACCAATTCAGCGCATTTGTCCCATCACAGATCGTTGTGAGATTCACAGGTCGGGAGGATGACCGCGTATCGAGTGTATTTTGTCGTTAAGTTCTGTGTGTCGTATCTTGTTCGGGTACTGAGCCTATAACGCACGAGCTATTGCAAAGAGGAACCAGAGGTGAAGAAGATCTGTTGACTTTATTACCAGCCTGAAGAAAGGCGAAGATAATTGATGTCAGGCCTCGAAAGTATTTAACATCTTTAGGGCGCCAGGGTGTGTTTGGTGAAAAATGCTGGATTGACATCAATCTTAAAATAGAGATTCTAATGTAATTAGACAAATGTTGGGCAGGACCGAAAGTTTAGGTGGGTTTTTAAATTTCTCCTCTAATTTGCCCTAGTATAGACTTCATCGGGTCGGCCACTCCTGAATGTCGATATATCAGTAAATAATAGATATTGAATTGATGTTTGAACCTATTTGTTTTTTTGTCTTTTTATCCTCATTACAAATTATCAGAAAAGAGGAAACCAACAATAAAACAGGAGAAAGTACTAAATTATTACTTTACTATATAGTAGTAAAACGCATGTGAACAGTAGTCTACTTTTTGATCATTTCATCAGTAATATTCAGGAAATAATAGATATTGCCCTGCCACCCCCATCCCCGTTGGGCAAAGGGTCGAAATGATCGCTTGTTTGTGCTTCGTGAACACTCTCGCCTTGCACGGCGGCACCATTGCGCTGCAAAGATGTACCGGGAGAAATGCGATCATTAGACGACCGATCGTCATTTCCAAAAGGAAAATATTCCCTTTCAGAGTCAGAATCGGCGAATAACATTTGCAACACATCCTCACTGTACATTTTTTATTAGCCATTTGCCGATTTTTCTCTCACAGCTTACCCGCACGCTATGAACTGAACTGCTTCCACATCAATGACACGATAGCTCACTTGCTCTGCTATTTCCTCGAACACTTTGAATAGGAACGTGATGTAATTTTGGTCTAGAATCGAAGTACTACATGTCTGCCATCTAGTGGTAGGGAATACAAATGAGTTCCCACCATATTAGGAACTTCAGTCTATTTGATTAAGTATGACGTCAATTTTGCGACTTTGGCGCTAAGAGGGTTAACACTGTTTAGGAATGGGTAGTCTGTTTTAAAACGCTTTTGATTTGAATTGACATATGTCATTTGTACTTGGGTTTGAGACTCACTGCGAAACCCCTGATTTACAAATGCTGAAACCGTACTCCCTGGTCTCCACTAATGATCCTCTTGAATCCTCTAGTGGATGGTTTATGTCCGGCGCTGAGTGATCTAACGGCTGGACGGTCGTGCCGTCCCGTCTGGAGATGTTTTCTGGATGAAAGATGCCCTGCGACGACACAAATGCGTCGATTTGACTGTGGCCGCCGTGTGCGTGCCGCCTATGTTTTCAGTGAGTTTCAGTTAATAATGGATGCTAAGGGTCTAAAAAAAAAAAAAAAAAACACAAGACCGAAAAACGCCACACACCCCGAGGGAACGAATGGAGAAAGAGAAACGCATTGAATTCAATGTAAGTTAAGCAGACACTTTGTTGTTGTCTAAAGTAGGTTTGAATTAATCCCTTGGGGTCGTTTTAAGCACAGGATGGCTTTACAAAATAAAGAGGAATAATACATGGAATATAATTCATTCTGTAGCTAAAACTGGCTATTTATGCTTTGAGTGTTTTGTGCTGTATGAAGTGGCATACTGTCTATATGCACAAACTAAAGCTCACTATCTGTGTCCTCGCAGTGAAGCCGGGTCAGTGTCCCATACCGAAGAACATTCCTCCGTGTGCTAAAAGCTGTTTCCATGATGGCCAGTGTCCTGCCACACAGAAATGTTGCCCAACCACCGGTGGCTTTGCATGCATTGATCCAAGTGGCCAGGGAAGTTGCCAGGGTCAAGGACAGGGCCAGGGTCAAGGACAGGGCCAGGGACAGGGACAGGGCCAGGGACAGGGCCAGGGCCAGGGCCAGGGCCAGGGCCAGGGCCAGGGCCAGGGCCAAGGACAGGGACAGGGCCAGGGCCAAGGACAGGGCCAGGGCCAGGGTCAAGGCCAGGGCCAGGGCCAGGGTCAAGGACAGGGCCAGGGACAGGGACAGGGCCAGGGACAGGGCCAGGGACAGGGCCAAGGACAGGGCCAGGGTCAAGGACAGGGCCAGGGCCAAGGACAGGGTCAGGGTCAAGGACAGGGCCAGGGCCAGGGCCAGGGACAGGGCCAGGGCCAGGGCCAGGGCCAGGGCCAGGGCCAGGGCCAGGGCCAGGGCCAGGGCCAGGGCCAGGGCTACGGTCAGGGATGTCATCAAAGAAATGGTTGGCAATGTGGTCATTGAAATGGTCTTGGGACTCTTGCATAACTCTTACTGGAGATCTTTTCAGTTCAGTGCTTTATTCATATGGCATTTTTTCCCTGTTTGCTCAAACTGTTTAAAGATTTTCGGTCTCCCCACCCCACCACCTCATCAAATAAAAATAATTGCTTTATTGACGAGTTGGTGTTTTGGTATCGTTTGGCTGTTTTCTCACATCAGTGCTTAAAGTTGCTCTCCGTTATCATTTGTATTGGGTGAACCCTCACACTGCTCATGTCATATGACAGGTCTTCCAAAAAAAGGGACGTATGCAAATAAAGGCAGTTCTGGTTCATCAGAATACCGAGTCTGTGTGGGTTTTTTTTTTTTTTTTTTGGTGTAATGTAATTTACCGGTTATCATGTGCAAAATGGCTGTGCCAACCGGTTATGGGCCCAGGAGAGAAGCAGGTAACCGACGGAATAGACCAGTGCTTCTCAAAGTCCGGACTCTGGTCAGTCTGGACCAGCCTCCGTTTTGTATTCCAAGAGCACTAATTATTTCCTACTTTGATAAACGCATGCTAAACTTGTAAATCATTTTAGTTCAAGGTTTTTTTTTTGTTTTTTTTGGAGATTGTCCGAAAGGAAAGCTAAGGCGAGACGTTAACTTTTCCTTCACGACACTTGGTGTCAATACATCCAGTGAGCCTATGACGTTTGACATAATCGGGTGACATTTCACTGCTACTGAGTAATTTATTTTTGTTATTTAGATTATGGCCATTTGACTTGCAGATAGCGGCCCATGTGGTTTCCCAACCTGATTGGGTATTGGTGTGGCGGCCCTCCCGTCATAAAATCAAAACTGACTCCCACACATAGATTTTCCAAAAGGGTTCTACTTCGTTGAATAAACTGAGCACTGCAACTGTAGTTTCCCAAAGGCTGACCCAGACATACGGTTTGAAACAGCCCTTGGTTTGCTACGTCACCAAAACAGGTAAACAATCACCGGCAACACGGATCGATCCTATCAACCTAGCATGCAAAAATACCAATACAGCACTTAAATCCAAAAATACAATCGGGAGGCTGAGCCCAAAAAAAAAAAAACACACCATGACGGCTGGTGGTTAATGTGAATTTTAGAACGCTAACTGCATATATAACCCGTACCCCGGCAAACAGTGAAAGTAGCCCGGAGTCAGACAGCTCTCCCGCAGCTGAGTATAGAATGCACCGCGTATGTATGCTCGCCCCTGGATGCAGCCCGAATTAGAATCACAAACGGCTGCATTCGAGTCATCAAGGCATTTTAGGACAACAACATCAAGTAACTTTAACGAATGTTACAGCATTCACTGTAGTTGTCCGCTAGTAAAAAGATAGTTTTGTCATTTACGTCCCGTATGCATTGTTTGTGCCCGTTTATACAGTTCAGGGATCAGGAGGCGCTGGATGGTCGCTGACTGAGTGGAGGCGGGGCTCATTTGCATATTCATAGATCAGCGTATAATAAATGAGGCAAAGGTGTAGAGTTACATTCAAGCTATTTAAAGGCATGAGAAAATTATTTTCACAAGAAAAAACATTTAAATATGTAATTTTGATGATCAAAGATAATTTTTAAGGGATGACATGTTTTTTCTATGTTTAACATTGTTGAGTGGAAAGGGACGTGACATGTGGACAGGTATGGTTACCTCAAGTACTAGGAAGTAGTGCTCTGCATTATACCCATCCTAAGTGACACAGACACGATAGAGTTATGCTATGTTCTCAGTAAAGGACATCGGGCACTCCGAAATTAAAAAAAGAAAACCTAAAAAGACAATGACATGAACATGCATAGGCAAAAAACGAATAGACTTTTTTAAATCACCAATACTTGTTTTCAGGATTTTTTTTTTTTTTACCAAACTTTGTTTAAAGATGATTCTCAACTATGTTATGAAAAATTTTTTAAAAAACATTTTTCTTTATGCAAAGTGTGTGTAAAATGGCCATAAACGGGTTTTCTCATTATATACAATGTATCTATAAACTAAATCTAATCTGCATATTAATGTGTTTTTGGTTATGGGCCTGGAGCAAACATGTAATGAACAAAAACAAGAAGTGAATAATGGGAATAATATTTGACAAAGATTCTCTAATATATAATATTTAGCATAGAATATTGAATAATAATTTATCTTCCCTCTTCAGGTTATTGTCTCCCAAAATGTAGAATAAACATGCTTTTAGGCCCACGGGTCCTCTAGAGATGAGGCATGTTATGAACACAACATATGTTTCGTAAACAAGAAAAAGTTATATTTTGGTTTGAAACCCCATAATATTTTCCTGAGATGTTGATTTATGACTGACAGTTTAAAAATTTGACAGATTTAAATGATAATTACAAAACATCATCATATTTCCGTGAATAAGAGTGTCACTAAATAATATCGACATATTTCGACATGGACCAAGCAGAGGCGACGGGCGAGAGTGGTCATAGTGGGAAACATCCAAACATTAGATCTCGGCAAAAGCCCCATGAATGTTACTGTACAGGGACATCCACACTTAAAACTGGGCAGGGTATAGTGAGGAAGACGAGAAAGACACCAAAGTAGAAAGTCCTTCAGTGGACGCGTCCACAGGGTCCTCAGCGAGCCCGAGTATTTAAGAACGTGCCCCCACGAGCCCCCCCTGGCCCCCCGACCCGCCCCCGCGCCGGGGGTTCTTTTCAACGTTACACTCCCTCACAAAGGAGCATGGAACGATATCTGACAGCCGATTCTTACTATGAGAGTGTGGATACATCTAACGTGTTATAGCAAAGACAAAACTCACCGGTCTATTAGTCAATGATGAAGAATGCAGCAATAATACATGTCAATTTCAGCAGGCAACTCTTTTTACAGCTACATTATTGTTCCAGCCACATTTAATCACAACAATGTATATACAATTATGAATGATTATATATGAATCGTCAGTTTGGTGTTTTACACACATGCACACAGACATAATTTCATACACTACATAGTCGTGAAATGCAAGAAACATAGACATATGACAAAAAATCTGTAGACGCGCCCATAACAACATCGGCTGACCCTAGTTACCTGTGATTGGCCTGGCCGTGCGTCACTCAGAATACATCAGGCCAATCAGAAGAGAGGCTCATGGTTATTAATTAGACAGGCCAAAATCGACTTGCTCTCAGCAGAGCTCCTGAGAGGGGAGCTGTAAAAATATATCGAGATGGTTTTTGGTACTTATACCACAAACATATATTCTTAAGGACATCAAAACCTAAAAAAAAACTCCAGAAAGGTGTAAAATATGTGACCTTTAAGTTACTGAAAAAGTTTTAGTTTCAGTTAAAGATAACACTGATAATATAATATGAAATGGAGAAATTTCGTACACATTCAAATCTAAATAAAATTCATATTCTTTTTGCTGTGAGCACACAATCGTGAAACAATACTTGGGTTTTTGACCGGTTTAACTATTCATACTTACACAGTGCTTCGTACACCTTGTCAGGATTTTATTTAAAATTGGTGCGACTACGTTTTTTTTTTTTTTGGCTGAGATAATTACTTGTGTTTTCAAGGATAATTTAATCGGACAAACAGCATGAAACTTAACTTTGATGTTGCTTTTTAGTCTTGGCAGATCTTTATTGAAGCACCAATAACCTTTCCCATTCAAGTTACAATTAACAGATGGGAGTTACTGTGCCCTTTCCTATGATTTTTTTGATGCGTGTGTTATCAGAGCAGTCAGACATGACCCAATGGCGCCCACACACCCTGCCAATGACACCTCAGCACCTCCAGATGGTCAGGAATAAAGGGACCAGCTTATGAGCGGACGTGAGCAAGAAGGCATAGGAGGCATTAGACAGAGGATCAGTTACGAGGCTCGCTGGAGCGGCGTGGTTTGCGGCAAACAGGGACAATGGTGAGGTTTTATGTTCGCAGCACTGTCATCTTAGTCCGGTAATTATTAATAGTTCTACTTGATTTAGGCGACTCAATTTTGTCTCGATGTCTTGCTTTTGTACGTCCTGTCCGGAGTGCAGAAATGTTAAATAGTGTCGTATGACAAGACTTAAGCCGACAGCAAGTTGCGATATAAAAAAAAATGCTTAAGGTCGTGGGGTTGGCTAAAACAGGCTCTTGACGTGCCCAATACAAGCTAGTTACATCTAACCTTTGCATCCCCCTCTTCCCTTCCCCTTCTAATGAAGCGTCCCCCCCCCCTGGCGAAAGTGCTTCCCTACGTTGGTCGTGTGTGCTCGCCCGCTTCGTCATCGGAGATGTTTTTGCTTGAACTACCCTTCTTGTGTCGTAGTGTTTCACTGTTGGTACGTGTGTTCATCTGCTGTGACGCGTGCACACTAGAGGAAAGTGGGATAAAGGCCCAGAACCTAGCGCTGTCTACCTAATTACTGAGTGTATGTCACGTTATTCATATTTTCTCAACCCAGGCTGTTGTCACCTGTAGCAAAAGCTGTATTGATAAACCTAGGCATTTACACGATCTGTTTATGATTTTTATGTTGTCCTTCATTAATAAGACGTCAATTTACCTAGTTTTTTTTTGTTATAATTTGTACGTTGTTCACACATAAAATATTAGAGATATAATATTGGTTTAATGAGGCTGTTTGACCGTCAAGATTGAATTCGGGACACGAGTTTTATTCGAGCGTACCCGCTTACGTGCTATCTTTGTTTCACCTTCAAATCCCTCCGATTCGGACTCTTTTACACTTTTGCACAAGGCGCCTACAATATGCAGGAAAGCATAATTATTATTTCTGATTAGCCGGCAATTACAATACACCCCTTTGGTAAGAAAGTGGCGAATTTTCACGGTGCACAAAGAAAATTCAGTGCAATTCACACTACACTGTTTGGGTCCCTGTTCTGGCCAAGCGTCCAGCTTTTTCCAAGCCCTTTTTCCCCCGTATTGATTTCGCAGGTAATTCCATTTGTAAAATAAACATTTTTAGCACCGTTTTCCAGGTGCGCTGATGAATATAAACCCATTTAATAAATCATTATTAAGCATATGGTGATGACATCACATACGCATACGATTTAATTAATATGCGTATATGCGATTCAAAGTATATGCGATGCAGTTCTAATACGGTATATGCGCTTTAATTATGTTATGTTTTATTTTTTTTATACATTGAAGTGTCCTTTACATTTAGTCAGTGATTTTTTCATGTCATTTGTCAGTTCGGTTCAAATAATTGAACAAGATATAAATTGCCATAAATGTTTGACTTCTGTCCTATATTCTCCCAAAAATTCTTAACAAGATCCAATTTATCTGTTAACATTAGGCTACAGAATACACACCTTTAATAAAAACATTACAATTTTGGCTGATTAGCCTGCTTATTCAGTTATTATTATTATTGTTATTATTATTAAAATTATTAACACATGATGAAGTGATTTATTGTACATACAATAATTATATTATCTAATTTTTATTATATCATATATAATTGAATAGGAATAGACGACGGAAATGTCCTCGTTGGACAGACCATGATGATGTAATTTGCTAAAAATCTGATCCTGACAAAAGATGATGCAAATGGAAAAACGAATGCTAAGGTTACTGCAGGGGGTGCAGGCAACCGAATGTTCTTATTTATAAATAGCCTATTTACAGACAAACAATAGCCCAGGATGAGTGCAACGGTTAAAGTTTCACATTAAGCATTGCCATCTCCCTCATAGAAAACCCTTAGCTTAAATAAAACACTTAATGTGGCTTAGCATTGAAGATTTCTTTATGGACGATGAGGACACATATCTTAAAATGCAAATCAGCAAAGATTAACTGTCTCGGATTTTCTTCGATTGTGTCATAGGACAAATACTGTATTCCCTTTTAACAGCAGATACCACATTTTTTTTACTGAGCCTTTTATGAAATATTAAAGGTCCCAATCACTGCGTTCATACAGACTTAAGATCGCTGAAATGAATTAGCCAAACAAAGCAACTTAAATTATATAATATAGAAAACCATTATAAAGAAAACTCGTCTTATAATGGATGAACACCAAATCCTGTATACAGATAATAAAACATATATGTAGGCTA
>JADLZN010003826.1:0-22756 GCA_018155175.1 Sinocyclocheilus anophthalmus
ATGCTTGGCCAAAGAGATGTGTCTTTAATCTAGATTTAAACCAAGAGGGTGTGTCTGAACCCCGAACATTAATAGGAAGGCTATTCGAGAGTTTTGGAGCCAAATGTGAAAAAGCTCTACCACCTTTAGTGGATTTTGCTATCCCTAGGTACTACCAAAAGTCCAGAGTTTTGCGACCTTAGGGAGCGTGATGGATTGAAGCGTGGTAGAAGACTAGGTATGCAGGAGCTAAACCACTGAGGGCCTTATAAGTAATTAGTAATATTTTGTTACTGATACGGAACTTAATATGTAGCCAGTGCAGAGACTGTAAAATTGGTATAATATGATTATATTTTCTTGACCTGGTACGGACTCTAGCCGTACAGCCGTCTAGTTGCATTGTAATCCACGAGATTCGGTGTACTGTCTTTTGGTCCAATATGTAATATCTCTGTCTTAGAAAGTTATTGGTCTCCAATCTTTGACATTTTACACACCTGTTTGCTTAGATAAGGTGAAGGTTCATCTGGTTCTTGTTGGATCTATAGTTGAGTATCAGCGGCATAACAGTGGAAACTAATCCCGTATTTTTTAATAATATATTACCAAGGGTCAACATGTATATTGAAAATAGCTGAGGACCTAGGACAGATCCTTGTGGCTCTCCAAATTTTACTGGTGATAATTGAGATGACTCCCATTTAAATGAACAAGGTGTAGCGATCGGACAGGTAGGATCTAAAACATCTTAAAGCCTGCCCTTGAATACCTGTATAGTTTTGTAATCGATCTATGAGTACGTCATGATCTATAGTGTCGAACGCAGCACTAAGATCAAGTAAAACTATCAATGAGACACAGCCTTGGTCTGACGCAAGAAGCAAGTAATTTTTGTAATTTTAACAAGTGCAGTTTCTGCGTGGTTTCTATGGTGGGGCCTGAAACCTGACTGCAATTCTTCATAGAAATGTCCCCATCCAAAGTGCACACATCACAGCAGTGGGCACACATACACACCGTGAACACACACCCAGAGCTGTGGGCAGCCATTTATGCTGTGGCGCCCGGGGAGTAGTTGGGGGTTTGGTGCCTTGCTCAAGTGTCTCAACTCAGTCGTGGTATTGAAGGTGGAGAGAGTACTGTACATTCACTCACCCCACCTACAATCCCATGCCGGTACGAGACTCGAACCCACAACCATTAGGCCACGACTTCCCCACTTTCTGTGTAGAAATATTACGTTATTATTATAATTAGTCTGTAAACGGCCGTTAACAGAGGCCAGTGACGCTGAAGACGGACGCAAAGAGAACACAATATCACTGTTCATGATGCACGAAATATAGGAAGAAAATCCTAAATATAGAATTTTATATGAATGTGTTTCTGAGGTGAACTGGCGGTTTTCAGAAAAGTTACATTTGCGTCACTTGTCTTAAATAATGTTTGAACTTCATATTTGTTAGGCTAGTGGTTTTTGCTGTGGTAGCAAAATTAAAATCGAGGACTGTAAAATATAATTGGTATCTAAAATATTGGTGTCATATAAGCTTATTTATTACAAACCCAATTCCAAAAAAGTTGGGACACTGTACAAATTGTGAATAAAAACAGAATGCATTGATGTGGAAGTTTCAATTTCAATATTTTATTCAGAATACAACAGATTACATATCAAATTTTTAAACTGAGAAAATGTATCATTTTTAGGGAAAAATAAGTTGATTTTAAATTGTATGGCATCAACTCATCTCAAAAAAGTTGGGACAAGGCCATGTTTACCACTGTGTGGCATCCCCTCTTCTTTTTATAACAGTCTGCAAACGTCTGGGGACTGAGGAGACAAGTTGCTCAAGTTTAGGAATAGGAATGTTGTCCCATTCTTGTCTAATACAGGCTTCTAGTTGCTCAACTGTCTTAGGTCTTCTTTGTCGCATCTTTCTCTTTATGATGCGCCAAATGTTTTCTATGGGTGAAAGATCTGGACTGCAGGCTGGCCATTTCAGTACCCGGATCCTTCTTCTACGCAGCCATGATGTTGTAATTGATGCAGTATGTGGTCTGGCATTGTCAGGTTGGAAAATGCAAGGTCTTCCCTGAAAGAGACGACGTCTGGATGGGAGCATATGTTGTTCTAGAACTTGGATATACCTTTCAGCATTGATGGTGCCTTTCCAGATGTGTAAGCTGCCCATGCCACACGCACTCATGCAACCCCATACCATCAGAGATGCAGGCTTCTGAACTGAGCGCTGATAACAACTTGGGTTGTCCTTGTCCTCTTTAGTCCGGATGACATGGCGTCCCAGTTTTCCAAAAAGAACTTCAAATTTTGATTCGTCTGACCACAGAACAGTTTTCCACTTTGCCACAGTCCATTTTAAATGAGCCTTGGCCCAGAGAAAACGCCTGCGCTTCTGGATCATGTTTAGATATGGCTTCTTTTTTGACCTATAGAGTTTTAGCCGGCAACGGTGAATGGCACGGTGGATTGTGTTCACCGACAATGTTTTCTGGAAGTATTCCTGAGCCCATGTTGTGATTTCCATTACAGTAGCATTCCTGTATGTGATGCAGTGCCGTCTTAAGGGCCCGAAGATCACGGGCATCCAGTATGGTTTTCCGGCCTTGACCCTTATGCACAGAGATTGTTCCAGATTCTCTGAATCTTTGGATGATATTATGCACTGTAGATGATGATAACTTCAAACTCTTTGCAATTTTTCTCTGAGAAACTCCTTTCTGATATTGCTCCACTATTTTTGACTATTTTACTGATAGGCTGTCTGTTTTTCATTATTCCTGACGCACTTGAGCCGTCTGACAAACTTTACTGCTGCTCCAGTTATATTGCTTTTAATCTTCTCATCTGCAACATCCGTAGGAATCCCCGTTATAACACCTCTGACCCTATTCTTTTCTTCTGGTATGGAACATTCAACTTTATTTCCAATTATCGATTTTATTCCTAGAGCCGTTTTTTGCTGCCTACTGTCTTTACTAAACAACATCAGCTTGCCATCCCTCAATGTCTTAATGCTTTCAACCGTCCGTATTGTTTCTTTTAGAGTTTTTCTTAGTTTTAAAGGATTAATAGCATTTACTGACTCAGTAAACTTAATCAATACCTTAAACTCCTCTTTCCTTCGTCCTACCTGGTGATTTCCTTTTTCACTATCCGTTTCTGAAATTTGTCCCCAACTTTTCTTTCTTTTCCGATTATCTACTACTCTCTATTCGCCGCCTCCACTATCCACATCTCCCACATCATCCTCCATTTCCGGATCACTTCCGGAATCTACGCTACTTCCTACCATCAGAGCTCCAGTCACAATCCAGCTGTCACCAACCGCCCCCAAATCCCTCACCACTCTTCTTCTTCTTCTTCTTTAAAATTTTATTGGCGGTTGGCAAACCAACTTAAAGGTGGATTTACCGCCACCTACTGTCTAATGCAGATACTGGTGATGATTTAAACGCTCTAGTACAAATCCGAAGTGCCTGTGCCTGTTCCACATCAAGTTTTTTAAGATTTGATTCTGATGCTGACTTAAATGCTAGGCAACCATAATCTAACGCTGCTCTTAAAAGAGCCTGATAGATGTTAATGAGCGATGCCCTGCTTGCTCCCCAGTCTTGCCCTGATAGACATCTTAAAACATTATTAACCTTTTTACATTTATTCCTAACCTTATCAATATGTTGACACCAGGTCAACTTCTCATCAAAAAACACTCCCAAGAATCTTACAACCTTAACCTGTTCAAGATCTTGCCCATACAGTTTAAGTAATACAGTTTTAGGACGTTTAGAAAAACATATAACTTGTGATTTTGAGATTGAAAGTTTAAATCCCCATTTATTTGTCCACTGTTCTACATTCCTTATTGCATTTTGCATTTTCCTTCTTAAATATTCTATATTCCGACCTCTAACCCAGAGTGCCCCATCGTCTGCATAAAGTGACTTGCCTATGTTTCCTTCAACCTGATCAAATATATCATTAATCATAATATTAAATAATCTTGGACTACATACACTGCCTTGTGGGATACCATTTTCCACTGTATATCTATTTGAATATGCTGTGCCTACTTTAACTTCTATTGTTCTTCTATTCAGGAAATCTAATACCCAATTATACATCTTGCCACTTATTCCTAATTTATTAAGTTTAATAAGAAGTCTGTCCTTCCACAACATAACATATATGCATTTTCAATATCAATAAATACAGCAATTACATTTTCTTTATTACTTTGAGCTTTCCTAATTACTGACTCTAGGCATAGTACAGAGTCCATTGTCCCCCTTCCCTTACGAAATCCAGATTGATGTGGTGATATAAGACCATTTTTTCAATATAATAATCTAATCTATTTGTTACCATCCTTTCTATGGTTTTCCCTAATTGTGACGTTAATGCTATGGGTCTATTGCTAGATGGATCTGATGGGTCTTTGCCAGGTTTAAGTATTGGGATTACTGCTTGTTTCCATATTAATGGGAGTTTACCTGCATTCCATATCATATTAAACAGTCTTAATATTATTTCAAGTGTGACATCTTTCATGTGGCCTAACATGCAATAGCATATACCGTCTTTCCCTGGTGTGGTTTGTCGCGTGTTTGATATAGCTCTTTCCAACTCAAATAGAGTAAATTGCTGATCCAGATCTCCCCCTGATGTAATGCTTCTCTCTATTATCCCTGAACTTTGAGCAATTGTCTGGTCTCTATACTCCTTAGCTGTTGACGATAGATTTCCAGAGCTGTGGATCTTCACAAAAGTTTTTACAAAAAGATCTGCTTTTTCTGCATTACTAATTGCATTTTTGTTATTACTTCATAACACTGGTATTTCCACATTTGTCCTTATTCCACTCATTTTCCTAATTGTTCTCCATATGTCTGACAGCTGAGTTTCTCTTCCAACTGTATTACAGAATTGTCTCCAATATACACGTTTGGCTGACCTAATTGTTTTCCTAACTACTGCTTGCACCCTTTTATAGTTAATCAAAGTTTCCAATGTATGGTGGGCTTTAAGCAGTTTAAACATTTTATTCCTTTTCTTAATTACCACGCTACAGTTCTCATCCCACCATGGCACACACTTTTTCCGTTTACTTCCTGCATTTTTAGGAATAGTTTTTTTCGCTGCTTCTATAATGGCTGCAACCACATTTTCATTCATTTCTTCCACTTCTGTTATATTTTTATTCAGCATTTCCACACACTTAACTTCGCTCAGCATATGAAATGACCAATCAGCTTGATCTAACTTCCACCTTGGTGTTCTGATTTCATTATCCTGATATATCTCTACTCCAATCCTAGTTATTATTGGATAACGGCTCACTGCCTAACTTGTTGATTGGTTTAAAACGTCCCATGTGCTGATTCCTGCAATTTCATTTGATATTATTGTCAAGTCAATAACACTTTCGGTGTTATGTGTGCTACTATACCTTGTGCCCTTTCCGTCATTAATACATACCAGATTTTTATTATCTATAAATTCTTCTATTATTGATCCATTTGCATCTGTAATCCTACTCCCCCATAGTGTACTGTGTGCATTAAAATCCCCACACCATACTATTTCCCCTTGTATAATCTCACATACTGCATTTAGTATATCCATGCTCAGTCTGTTACGTGGATTATAAAAATGTACTATCATTATATTTTTCCTTCCTGTCCATACTTTGATTATAATAGATTCATGTTCTTTTCCTTTATTGATTAGATTATATCTTATCCCATTTCTTATAAAAGTTGCCACCCCTCCACCTTTTCCTATTTCCCTATCATTTCGGATTGCAGTATATCCAGATATCACAAAGTCTAACTGGTTTCAACCATGTCTCCTGTACACAAATTACATGAGGTTTATCTGATAACTCAGAAACAAACTTTTTGAATTCTTGTCCATTAGCGATAAGACTCCTGGCATTCCACTGCAATAAAACTAGAATCATGTAGATCCACCAACCCATGACTGAGAGTTAGAGATTCCTGCAGTTAACATTTCTTCCACCACTTCACAATTAAGTCCTTTAACCCCAAGATATTTCTCTGCTGCTTTAACTATTATTTTGATCTTTCCAGTCTTCCTTTCTGTCTGTGCCGAGCAATTGATCACCTCAATCACGAACAATAAAAATTCATTTTTGCTCATAATTAGCACGTCTTTTTTTTCCATAATCTTTTCACAGCTCCTGCAAGGTCTATCTTTAGTTTCATTGTTTGATTCTTTAGTTTCATTATTTGCTGGTTTATAAACAATCTTTTCTCAAGACACTTTCTTTACTGCTTCTGCATATGTTATTCCTTGTAATGCCTTCATTGGTTGCACCTCCACTGCCCTCTTGCTGGCTTCGCATCCGCGGTAAGCCGAGCTGTGTTGTCCTCCACAGTTGCAGCACTTAAGCTCTACTCCCTCTCCACACTTTCCGTACTCATGTTCACCTGTACATCTGCCACATCTTTGTTTGCCCTTACATATTGCTGCTACATGACCATATTTTCTGGCACTTGAAGCACTTCAGTGGTGGAGGAATATATGGCCTGACCTCATAGCTCATGTATCCGATGTACACCTTGCCAGGAAGTTTTGATTCATCAAACTTAATAATAACAGACAAGTTGTTGCATTTCTCTCCATTTCTAGTTGTTGCAAGGCGTTTTACTTCCAAAACTTTTGCCCCTATCATATTATCTTTCATTTGTTCTTCTGAAATGTCTGTAGGTGTCCCTGAAATGACTCCTCGAATCAATTTTTTGGACTCAAATACCGAACACTGCACTCTCTTACTATCGATTTTATTCAGTCGTAAGGCTTTTTCTTGCTGCACTTTATTTCTACAAACAATCAACAGTGAGCCGTTCCTCAATACCTTAGCATTTTTGCTCTCACCCAGCAATTTATTTATTGCTTTTGTTAATTTAACCGGGTTCCACTCACCAAACGTCGTCCCTTCTTCATATAATTTTACGATAACTTTATGTTCTTCTTCCTGCCTTGTTTGTTACATGTGTTCCTGTGGCTCAGTGGTAGAGCATTGCGTTAGCAACACAAAAGGTCGTGGGTTTGATTCCCAGGGAACACACAGACTGGTAAAACATGCATAGCCTGAATGCACTGAGTCGCTTTGGATAAAAGCTCGGCTAACTGCAGAAATATTATTATTATAATTATTAATTAATTATTACAATAACACTTTGCCAGCAAACCTCAGATCAAACCCAAATGAGCACATGAGAGAACACAAACAATAATATTGATGATAAAAATAAAATACACAGAAAATGCATACATTCACATTATTTATGTTCATTCTGATGAAATAGCTGCAAGTGCTGAATTACTAATCATACATACTGATTTATTTGACAAATTAAAAGGATGGGGTAATGCAGTGCTGTTTTTCTTGCTCAAAACAATCATACTAAAAAATACATTTGAATGTGTTAAAAGTGATAGTTACTCTGAGCATTAAGTGGCTGCTATAAGACACTTGTTGAACATCACAAGCTAAATCAATATTAGGATATATTATTATTAAAGCTGGATGACTTCTCTGATATAGACACAAACGCTCATCCCTGTGAGCTCGAACATGGGAAAACAGAGTTCAACCAATGAGTAGGGGACATCACAGTGCAGCCAGGACTCTGTAAGCACCATCAAGCAGAACTTGCGATATTTTTAACAAATCCTGGAAGGTGTGCAGTTCCTCTGTTTTGTTCCTCCGAGACTGCACGTTTCTCGAATTCATGGATGGCAGCAGTGGTTTATTTCCCCAGTTTAATTCCTCCTCTCTTTCCTCGTCTCCGAGGTCAAAATATCATGGCATATGTCAAAATATCAAGGCAAATTTGATTTCTGAAGTCATGGCCCCCTTAACATCATTGTTATTTCAGCAACATACTACAGAATAATCTTTTGAGAAACTCAAAAGTGGCATTCAAAAATAACCTTTTTATATGTGGCCAAAATCTTTGCGTAAACATACACAAACAGGAACAATCTGACTGAAAAAAACATATTGTGATTCATGTCTTTATCGTCCTAAAGAGGATCAAGAAGAATGACAGAAACATTTGAACACTGTTCATCATCTATTCTTTGTATTTGTAATTGCCAACCTTTTTTTTTACAGATTTATAGAGCCTCATTCAGCTATAAACACCTACAACCATCTTGGATGTTGAACTTTATAGGGCTTAATATTAAAGAATTTTGAGGGGAATTAAAATGTGAGCTTGATCTGTGCTCTTAAATTAGACACATGACTGACCATCTCACTGATCAAGTCATGAAAATTAAGTAAGAAATATTTGTAGTAGATAAAGGCCAGATTGCAGCAACTCAAACCATCTTCTGGGGCCTCATTTATAAAATGTTCTGCAGAAACCATCCTAAATTTGATCTTACAATGATCTTTCAAATATGCGTATGTGTGATTCATAGAATGAACATATCGACTCTTCAGGACTTGAAGCTTATGAATCGCAAATGATCTTGAACTTGCGCGCAACTGTATGGTTTCAGCTCTCTGCCTTGTAAACAACTCCTAATTAATGTCATTAACATAAAAGATCACCAGTCATCATCCAAATTCTTTAATTTAGAACAGCGAGCCGCAAGAACAGCTCACATTTCAGACATGTTCATAAGTCTCTGAGGTCCAAGTCAAGTCTCAAGTCTTTAAGGTCGAGTCTAAGTCAAGTCTCAAGTCTTTAAGGTCGAGTCTAAGTCAAGTCTCAAGTTTTTAAAGTGGAGTCCAAGTCACGTCTCAAGTCTTTGTTCTATTTATTAGCAACAGTTCTTTCAGCTAGTTATAGAGGCTAAATTGGTTTTGAAACTGATTTCACTATATGATTTTCTCAAAAAATACTTTAACAAAATTTAAGACAAATTAGAAATTAAAAGGTGTCCATTTATTAATTGTCAGACAAAATGCTGCACATTTCTTTGTAAAATAAACATGTCAAATAACAACAAAACTAATTTGACATTTTAAAACAAACCCCAAATCAAATAAATGACACAGATAAAATAAATCTCTTCATATAAACGAACTAAGGCTTTGTCTGTGCTCTTTTTCAATTTAAAATTAGAGGCAACCACAGTATTTTAAACACAACACAATCCTAACAAAGAGGCTGCAGACATGCAGCATGAGCAGTTTTTAATCTACATTGGATTGTATAATTTCAAAATTTAAAGCAAAAACAAAATGTTCTGACTAGCTTTGTGAAAATATGCTCATACAACATCTGCCGAAAAAAACATAGACAGGTTGAATTATAATGCAGATTCCTCTCTGCCAGCGGGTTTGGCGTGAACAGTCCATTAAACATTGTTGTCCCCTATGTTGTTGCTAAAATAAACAAATATGAACCCTACTTTATATTCATTATACAGAGGCAAGATAACAGGACTACCATCTGAACTTTTTCTAACGACAGCCAATTCCCCTCAGGATACATTCGATAAACTCCCATACCAATGATTGCGTTTTTTCCGCAGTCTCATGAGTTGATTAACATTTGCAACTCGACGTATGGCCTTTTCCCCCCGTACAGTCCAAACTCTAGGTGTTAGATTAGACATCAACTTGTCTTGTTTGAAATCTATGACCTCTAGACTGGACTAGTTATGCCGGCTAGTGTTGTCCTTGCAGCTTCAATAACAAAGCTACCAGATAGTCAAAATGCAGTTGGCTAGAGTCCTACCAGGCGGAACGAAAAACCTGAACAAAAAACAAACACAAAGAACCAATCAGTGGGGAGACTATTCAATTTATTGGTATTTGCACCATTATTTAATGCCCAAAAAAGGCATGTCTTAAAGCAGACACATTTGCACTGCTCTAGGTAGATTGCAATTTGCCCTGTTTAGCAAATCTGGAATGTAATTTTTGTTCAGCTGTTTTTTCTACAATCTACAATTGTTCAGATATACAGTAATTTGAACACTTACTATTGTTTTTTGCACTATAGCTCAGTGCACTATTGCATTACATGTTTTTTGTTGCATTACATATAAATTGATTCAGAAGATTTCTATAAGCAATCAATGCCATTGATGAATATTTAAATGTTTCCTTATGGATAAGATAGTTTAAGAAGAAAGCATGCATTGATTTAGTTTGTCTAGTGTCGTGTGTGTCTGATCCTTGTCTCTCATTGAATTACACACTTCTTCTGTTTTCATTAGTTTCTCTGTGCTTCTGATCGCAAGTTGAACTGGCACTCTTACTCCTTTAACTCTGGCTAGAGCTATTAGATCACATGCTCTAAAGATCCGTTTTTGTTTCAAGGAGCTACAACCATCATGAGCCGAGATACTGAGGTTTGAGTAAATGTCCATTTAAAAAAAAAAAAAAAAATTGTGGTGCAGCATGATTACGACAGAGCCGAAATGGGATTTCTCCGAAGGTATTGTTTTTTTTTTGTTTGTTTGTTTTTATTGGCCACCTGATAGAGGTTTGTGTTCGTTGTCCCTGTCACCTTTGTCTCATGACTTGGGACAGAACTTAAAGGTATAGTTCACCCAAAATTTTTAATTTTATGTTTATCTGCTTACCCCCCAGGGCATCCAAGATGTAGGCGACTTTGTTTCTTTAGTAGAACACAAACAGAGATTTTTAACTCAAACCATTGCAGTCTGTCAGTCTTATAATGTAAGTGGATGGGAATCACGGCTTTGAGAGTAAAAAAAAAACATACACAAACAAAACCAAATTAAACCCGCAGCTCGTGACGATACATTGATGTGTAAAGACACGAAAAGATCGTTTTGTGCAAGAAACTGAACAGTATTTATTTTGTTTTTTTACCTCTGATTCACCGCACTCCTAGTTCAGATTGTAGATAGAGTGTCAATGGTCCAATTGAGAGATTGGACATTTGGACATTGCGGTGAATCAGAGGTAAAAAACAATATAAATGCTGTTCAGTTTCTTGCACAGACCGATTGTTTTGTGTTTTTACACATCAATGTATCATCACGAGCCGCAGGGTTTAATTTGGTTTTGTTCGTGTATGTTTTTTTTACTCTCAAAGCCATGATTCCTATTCACTTCCATTATAAGACTGACAGACCACGACGGTTTGAGTTCAAAATCTTCGTTTGTGTTCTACTGAAGAAACAAAGTCACCTACATCTTGGATGCCCTGGGGGTAAGCAGATAAACATCACATTTTCATTTTTGGGTGAACTATCCCTTTAATATTCACAAATGCATGCATTTGACTGCAGGACACTGTCAGATGAGAACATAACTTGAATTGGAATTGACTGAATAATGACTTGTGTCTGATCATTGTGGTTTTTCACTGAATCACACACAGCCTCTCTCTGAATGCAAGTATAACTGCCCTAAATAGACCGGTTGCTTTGTGCTCAGCTTCTTTTGTGGCACTCGCTCCTTCCTCACTGGTCATTGTTAGGCTGCTTCCCAGGAAGTGCAGATTTATATCAGAAAATGATTGCTCTGCTTCCTGTCGTGACTCCTCAACTAAACTCCAGTATATTTTCCTCCATTCTGTTTTAGTGAGCCGTTTCTTCTGCTGTTTGTGCTGCATCACTTTCTCATCCAGTTTCTGCTTCTGAATCTCCTGAATGCATTTCTCTGTTTCATCAAACATCTCACTTGAAAAGTGCATCCCTCCATTTTCTTCCATCATGGTCTCTATTTTACTGATCAGATCTTTGAACTGTGGGAAACCAGCAGACTCATTGTCCAGACAGAAGAATCGGTTTCCACAGCTCTGTACAAGTTCTTTAAGATCTGGATCACCTCTCTGCAGATACTGCTCAATGGTTTCATTTTGCTTCTCTAACTGATCTTTGTAAGTGAAGAGGATCATGGTATATTTTAGTATCTGTTCTCCAAACACTTCTTTGAGATGTTGCACTGTATTTTTCTCCTCCTCAGTGAATCGACCCACTCTAATGATGATAATAAAAGCATGTGGTCCAGGAGAGGTGAATGTTACACATTTCACTATTTCTCTTTGAACCTGCTGTTTACTGAGTTCAGTATCATAAAGTCCAGGAGTGTCAATCACTGATATTTCTTTACCCATCCTCACTGTAGTTTCTGACTGACACCGTTTGGTCTGAGAGTTTGAAGCGGCTGAAGAATCAAACACTTTTCTGCCGATGATAGTGTTTCCAGTGGCACTTTTCCCACATCCAGTTTTTCCCAGAAGAACCAGCCTGATCTGGTCTTTCCTCTCCGTCTCAGTGATCTGTTGAATCTCATCTGGACTTTTTGCTGGAGACTCTTCTGAAACTACAGATCAAATCAAATCAGCAATAAAACACACTCCAGGGATTCTTTCCATGTGAGTAGTGCAACAAACTAGTGATGGAACAACATACAAAACCCAACATTTGCTATAAGTTTAATCGCAACATATTTAATAATTGCAGTTAATAGTGTTCACTGTCTAATTTACATGTAAATTAACTAACTGTATGATTTTTGCTCTGCAGCATGTCCTCCAACCAATATGCCTGCATACGTCGTTTGTCCAAATTCCTGAAATACGACCCATCAGAGCGTATTCTACAATTGCACCCCTATCGGCAACAGGACACTTTCATGTTAATGCTTTGTACTATTTTATCTGAGTCATAATCCAGGTTTCGTATTGCTCAGTTGGTAGAGCATTGCATTATACGACAATATGGGATCATGGGTTCGATCCCAGAGAACGCACGTGCTCATAAAACGTAAATGCACTGTAAATCACGATTTTGCATGATTTCTGTGAGGGTAATTTAGGGGTGGGTTTAGGTGTGATCATTCATACAAATTTGTATGAATTAGCCACCTAGTAAAATATGTACAAATTGCCATGAGATTGGGTTGGACCATGTAAAATGTCCACAAATTGCATTTAAATAAACACACATTTTGATTGGTGATGACAGTCATACATCATTTCATGATGACAGATGCAACACGCTAGAGGGCACTAAATTTTAAAACGTAAATATAGGTCATAACAAGGTAGTTTTTTGTTGGAGGACAGTCTGGATTTTTACTGCACCACTAATACTGTAATAAGCTACTGCTAAATATAATGTAGAAACTTAATTTTCTGTAAAATTGCTATTTGTATCGTGAAAAGCGCTATACAAATAAACTTGAATTGAATTGAATTGATTTACACTTAGTGAACAAATCGCCATATGTCTGCATTAATGAATTCATATATAAACAACGTACAATTGACACGTGGACCTCTTTTGCTGCCACTCCTTTTCATTTGTTCCATGGTAAATTTCCCTCTGTTCTTCATCATCATGTCTTCAATTTTCTGTAGTAATTTTTCGACTTGACCTTCTACATGCTTCTTGTTATTGAAACAGTGAAACTTTCCTCCACATTCAGTCACCAGTCGCTGGAGATCTGCATGGTCTTTGCTTTGTAGATATTCCTCAATGGTCTGTGGTTCATCCAGATCCTCCAGTTCATCTCCACGAGTGAAAAGGACCATCATGTATTTCTGAACATTAGGACCAAGTAAATCTTTAATATAATCCAGGATCTCTTCCTCATTTTGCACAGGTTGCTCTAGAGGAACAGTGAGCAGAACTGCACTGAGACCTGCTGAACAGCGAGAGACCAGCTGCTCTTTCAGTTCCTCCAGCTTCTCTTCAGACAGATCTGGATCCAGTAGATCTGGAGAATTAATCACATACACCCGCTTTTCTCCAATCTGTGTTTTATCCTCACAAATTTCAGTTTCATGCCTCTTAACTTTAAACCTCTTTTCTCCCAGTATAGTGTTCCCAGATGAGCTTTGGCCAGAACCATATCTGCCAATCAGAAGAATCCGGATCTCTGGATCATCTGGACTGTAGCAGATCTCTGACATCTCTGAATTAAAAGTATGGAATAAGGTCAGAATCAGGTCAGGTCAAGCTATTGTTCTTTTAACCACAAACAACCCAACCGCTGGGTCAAAGCAACCCAATAGCTGGGTTTGTCCCTTTTTAACCCAGCGCTGGGTTATATTTAACCCTGCATTTTTTAGAGTGTAACATGAACTGTTAATGAAACATGGGAACTGAATAGAATGAATATCATACCTTCATGCAAATACTTCTGAGTTAACATACAAAGTACCAGTTATGTGATTTACTGGTATTTTACTTTTTTTCAGACTTTGCATCATAGTTCCTTTTTTGAAAAAGAAACTATGAGCATGCAATGTGTGAAAAAAACCTAAACATAACATATTTTTCTTAAATATATACATGCATGTCTATTTATATATACGTAATAAATATAACAGTACACACACATATATTATGTACACAAAAGATTTTATTTTTGATGCGATTAATCGTTGCCCAGCACTAGCTTTTGGTCCAACTGAATGAAATGGGTATAAAATAAAATCATGGCTTTTAATTAGACTACTATTAAAATGAATATATCTTTTAACTTCTTTTTCAGAATACGTGATTAAATTATAAACCCTACCACAGGAATTAATTAATTAAACAAATTATATTTGGGTAAAGGCTAAAAATCTGTTTGGCAATAACAAATACAGTCTTCGAGTCCATATGGAGAGATTTCTTACCAGTAGGTGTGGAAGGTCGAAGGTCAATCGTTAGTGAAAATGACTCCAGGCAGATCGCAAGAATAACCCTTCTTAGAAAACAAAAACAGCACAAAGCATTAATAAAGCACACTCTTTAAATTAAACATGTTGAGGATTTAATCCAAGGAAAAATAGAGAAAACAGCAGCAATAGTGTTTAGATTTACTTTCACTTAGAATGCTTCTCCTGCAGGCAGTTAGCTGTTCTTTCTGTAACTGTTAGAGGAGGCGCCTGATTGTTGCACAGCACTCAATAAACATGTTCAAACACTGACCGATGTCACACGAGCTAATTATTACCCGATCTGCACAGATTATTATCATTACCGTCAATGAACAGATGGATTAAAGGTTTTTAGAAAGTCAGACCACTTCAGCAGCACTTTCATTCTCACATGGAGAAAATGAAGTGAAAACAAAACTTGCCATACACTATCAAAGTGTTATATAACAAAATATGACTTTAAATAGCTAATAATTCAAATGTGTAAAAAATATCAAAATGTTCACATATCACATCTTATTAGTAAAATATAATTTTTGATAGCAATAATTGTCACTAGTAAAAATGTAAGTTCTTGATCACAACAATTACATTTTCACTAGAAGAAATGATAATTCCTGACATCTATAAAATGCAATTCAACATGTTTAATTTGTTAATTCTGATATTTAGAAATGGGTTTCAGATATCAATAAACTTTACATAAATTATTGAAATCAAGAACAGGCCACATTTACAAAATCAGGTGATTATGTTCGCCCATCTATGTAAATGTGTCTTTATATGTATAGAGACAAAAGAATGAGGTTAATCACTGTCAGTCAGTTTATAGTGCTCGTGTAGATTTGCAAAGACACTGACGGATAGGGTATATGTCGAACATGGCATAGCATATACGGGGTACTTGTCTCTAGGCCTGTCACGATAACAACTTTTTGTTGTGCGATATATTGCCCCAGAAATAAATTGCGATAAGCGATATTATTGTCCTTTTAAAGACCATTTTATATCACTGAATATTTAATCATAATGTAACAGCATAATAATGCAAGAAGGCCTACACACTTCCAAATGACAACAAACTTTTAATTTTTAAGAATATTTAGATCATGGAAATTAAGTATTAAAATATTAAGATACCTTAAAAAACTTGAATAAATAGTAAATAAACTTTTTCTAACAAAAAGTGCAAAGTAGCAAGTAGAAAAAAAGAAAAATGCAGATTATTTCCATCTACAGATTTTTCCCTGACCTTCTTTTCTCAGTGTTTTTCAGCAATAGTGTGCACCCTTCATTTACAATCACTACTCAGCAGTCAGATGTGCGTATGCACAAAGGCACAGATCCCTAAACAAGATCATATCTGCAGATGAAACTTTTTTTGTAGAAGCATTTTTTAAAATTTGAACTAGCACCTCATGACTACATCACGTTATGTACGAGAAGCTGCAAAAGACACAGGCACAAGTGGAATGTACAAAACATGGTGACATTCATTTTTAAGTAAATATAATGTGCGATATATTGCGTCACCAAAAATTATGGAGGTCATGTACATATATTGCGTGATAAGTCGATATATTGATTATTGCGACAGGCCTACTTGTCCCTCCACCTTTAATAACATATAAATTAGTCTCCCATACAGTGTCTGTTCATACTCGAAGCCGAGGGGCACTCTCACACAGAAAGTTATAGTGAGTAATAAGTAATAACTTATGACCAGGAAATCCCTAATATGAATTTAAGCATCCAGCTATCACTGTTTAAGCGGAATAAAAAGCAGAAATGTTTGGACGTGAAGACATTAAACACACGATTGCGACAATGGTCTATGTGTGTTTTTCAAGTCATCTCCAGGAGATAAAGTATATGAATAATGCAGTGCTAACTGACATAGAATTTATTACAGTATAAAAATTATTCTGTGAAAAAATGGGAAAACATGTTTGTAAATTGTTTGTATTATACAACAAATTATTAGCAAATATAATAAAAATGATCTTTCTATTTGAAAATATTTGTAACAGATCGGCCAGGCTCCACCACCACCCAATCACAACGATCCCTATCACCTGAGTACTGAGCATCTGCACCTGTCACTAATCAAGCACCTCATCTACCAGCCTGCATAAAAGCACACACCTCAGACACCCTCACTGTCTGGTCTCGTACACACGTAGAGGAGTCAATGACTTTGCTACTACTGCCATTTGAATACTTCCTGCATTACTTACCTCCTGTGGTCCTCCTAGTGTCTCCAAGTGACTCCTGTTCCTCCTAGTTCCTGGATTGTTGAGGTGTGTGCTCTTTCTGCGTGCATTCCAGCTCCTGTAAAGGAAAGGACTCTGATCATTCCCCTCATCATATCCTTAATCTGTTCTATGACCACAATAAACTTGATTGTTATACTAACCTGTTGCGTCAGATCTCTTCCGTTACAGTTACTGTCCAGCAATGTATTTGATTTCTTGGCCAAATAAAACTAATAAATAAGAGAAAAATAAATAATATATTGACAAGTTTATTGAACAGAAATAGAGGTTCTTATGGAAAAACAATGAACAAGTTAAAAAAAAATATCAGATTCATGTCTCTGTTAAAAGTGTTATGGCCTCCTCCTCAGCTCCCTGAAATATGCCTTGAAAGATATTTTCCAGTGTGAATTTTCTGGTGCTCTTTCAGTTCATCATCTGTAGTAAAGGACTTCCTGCACTTAAACACACACTGCTGTGTCTTTTCTGCTGTAATGTTATGAATGAATCTTCTTCTTTGTATGAATCTTCAGGTGTTTCTTCAGGACTGAAGCTCAGTGAAACGGTTCACGGCACTGATCACAGTTAAATGTTTTTTCTTCAGAATGAGAAGGCAGATGTGATTTCAGAGTGAAAGCCTAAACTGCTTCTGCCAGTGCGAATCTCATGTCAATCTTCAGCCTTGATTTACATGTCAGTCTTTTTTTTACACTGAGGGAAGTTGATAGATTTTTTTTCTTATGTTTTTCTACTAGGGATGTAACGATTCACTCAACTCACGATTCGATTCGATTCACGATTTTGATTTCACAAATAAATTCGATTCACGATTATATTATTTATTTTTTTTATAAAATGATTTCAGACCAATATAAATAATGTTCCTTTTATTATGCTTGGCAAAATGCTGCACATTTCTTGTGAAATTGAAATAAAACCCTATAATATATACTAATTAGCGCTTGCATTGTTGCTCTTTTGTTGGTTTTGATTGCTTCTATTGTCCTCATTTGTAAATTCCTTTGGACAAAAGCATCTGCTAAATGACTAAATTTAAATATAATGTAAATGTAAATAACAAAACTACATTGAAATTTTAAAACAAGCCCCAAAACAAATAAATAAGTAACACAAATAAAGTAAATCTCTTCATATAAACAAACTAAGGTTTTGTCTTGTGCTCTTAACATTTAAAATTAGAGGCAATTTTAATCATGATTTAATCACAAAGATGCTGCATACATGCAACACAAGCAGTTTTTAATCTAAATTAAATTGTATAATTTCGAAATTTGAAGCAAAAACAGAATGGTTTGACTTCAGTTTTGTGAAACTAAATAAAAATATCTGCATGAAACAGCGGAGCTGAATGAGATGCAGATTCACTCTCTGCCAGCAGGTGGCGCTTAAAGCGTTTCCTGATTTCCGCTGTAAACAAAGCAGCGCTGCACTTTAATGTGCATTATACAGAGGCAAGATGAAAAGAAAAAATACCATCTAAACTTTTCAGAGACAGTAAGTTCCCCTCAGGCATGCATTCATATAAACTCCTGCACCTAAAGGGGGGGAGGGGGGGGGGGGGGGGGGGGGGGGGGGGGGGGGGGGGGGGGTTGAAAAAATCTTCCGACTTTGTTTACCATCTCAACCGATTTGAATCGTCACATATTTGAATCGATTTTCAACCGGCTCGCGGTTAATCGTTACATCCCTAATTTCTACATAAAAGAAACAAAAAAAATCATGTGAGAATTCAAATGAGACAAACTTGAAATGAAAAGTGATGAAAACCCCAAGGTCAAGATCACTGATGAGTTCAATAACCATTTTAATCCATCAAATCATAATCATGCTGTGCACGATTATGATTTTCTTTTTTTTGATGAAGATTGATCTTTTAATGGCGATATAGTGTTTGTATTATAAATCATTATTATATGATTTATATACAATTATAAAGTTTGGTCATGATACTCTGGTGGCACAGGCTTAACGTGTAATCTGTAAGCAATCACATTCCCCAGGTTTCACAGACAAAGCTTAAAGGGATAGTTCTCCCAAAAATGAAAATTCTGTTATTAATTACTCACCCTCATGTTGTTCCAAACCCATAAGACCTTCATTCATCTTCGACATAATTTAAGATATTTTTGATGAATTCTGAGAGCTCTCTGACCCTCCCATAGACAGCAAGGGTACTAGATCAAGACGGAAAAGTACCAGATTGATCGACAAAGGAGTCCATGTGACATCAGTGGTTCAACTGTAATGTTACGACGCTACGAGAATACTTTTTGTGTGCAAAGAAAACAAAAATAATGACTTTATTCCACATTTTCATCATACTGCTTCTCTTGCGGCTGTGCGTTCACGAAAGTACCATGATGCAAGCACGTGGCGGTGCTGGCGCTGACCCAGATCCGGCGTGATAACGCTAAACACAAGGCACGACAATGGTACTGTCGTGAAAACACACATCCGCAAGAGAAGTAGAGACGAAAATATGTATAATATCAAAATTAAATATCTTAATTTGTGTTCTGAAGATAAATGGAGGTCTTACGGGTTTGGAACAACATGAGGGTGAGTGATTAATGAACTATCCCTAAGCCTAGTCCTAGACTAGATGTAAGTCTTAGCTGTTTCAACTGAAATTAACTTGCACTGACTTATCTTAAATATCAGGGCCTTTGTTTTGTCTCAAGATGCACCCCAGGAAAGGTTTTTTTCTAAGCATGTGTATAAAAATTACTTAAATATCCTAATTGAACTATGGCCTAATCCTGGTTTAGTCTAATCCCCGTCTGTAAAACCGTGCCATTGTTTTCTACACGGCACAAACTGACTGACATCTAAGCTATACAAAAGTGTGAGAAATGTGAGAAAACTTGCTGACAGTCAGTCCTTTTACACCAAACATCAAACAAATACATGTTGGACTGAAGGAAAAGCAAATTAATTCCTGTAAAAAAGATTCAATAGCTTTGACCAGCAGATGTGGCTAACATGCCTTCATGCCCTCGTCTACAGTATTCATGTTGGATTAAGTCATTATTCCAAGAAAGATTCTCATTAATAAATGTATCTCATTATGAGATGTTATTCACATATTATGTGTAGACAGGGCCGTAGCTGGGGTTTGCGGGGTCCCGGTGCAGGTTGTACCAGTGGGCCCTGTTTTAAATTGTTTAATATGTATGTTCGTTTTATTTGTTTATTTGGGCTATTTACACAATGTTTAAGTTTTTTCAAGTTTGTAGGTGTCCAGCTACAGAAAATGAATAATTAAATGTAAAATAGCACTGCATAATCTTCACTGTAAAAATTAAATATACAGTCAAACCAAAATTTATTCAGACACCTTCAACATTTCTCACATTATCACAGTTTATCTGCTATAGTTTAGAAAATGGTAATAAAATATGACAAGAACTCAGAGTTAAACTGTGGCAGAACAAATTCATCTTGATAATGTCAGATAACTTTGATAGAAAGGGATGTAATGGATTACAATCAACCAAAAAATTCAGACAACTGTTAATACAATATTTACACAACTATCAATACTTTGTTGACCAATTACCAAGCAATGCTTAATTTTGTTCAGTCTGTGGTGTAAAAAGGTTGCATTAGCAATTAAAGAACGAAAAAACACTTAAGCAAAACATGGTCAGGACAAAGTGTCTTAATAATTTTTGGTCCCACATTTTTAAAATCAGTTTTACTGGTAGTCAACCACTGTATGAATAATGTTTGGGTATAATATGTCACAGTTTACTTTATTTTGCTATACTCACTTACATAAATGAACTATAGTGTCCTGCACTAGTAAAACAATAAAAAAATTATATCTGGTGTCTGAATAATTTTTGGTTTGACTGTGGATTAATTCTCGTTAAAACTACAAAGTAAATCAGTCAAGAGCATTTTCTTTCTTTCATTTTCTTGGATTAACATTAAGGACACCAACAGAAGCTAGTAAATTAGGCGCAGTCACTTTAAGAGACCATTTCTGTAGTATACTCACTCAAAGTCTTTGATGGCAACATTGCTTCATTAGCCGCTCTCGTCTCCGCCGGATAAGCAGACGTGTGAGCTCATCTGTCCCTGTAACATCCAGACAAGAGTCAAGTTACCTCTGAGATTTATCTGCTCAAAACTACATTTACATTTTGAGGTAGTTGATTATGTGTTATCTTTTTATCCAACAATAACACACATACATCACTCAGTTGCTTCCCAACGTAGATTAACGAATAACGTTATATTGTGCAAATATACGCTTATTAACATAACATCATCAAAATACCATTAACATGCATGTTTTTGCTAGAAAATGCGAAATAAACGTACTTTTCTGCATGAACGCACACAGCTTTAAAGTTCGGATGCCCACCGTGACCCAGCGCGTGTGGTGTATAAAACGCAGTCTCTTAAAGGCAAGTATAGGTAGCCTGTCTGAAAGTTAATGCATTGCACTCATCTCTACTACAAAATGTATTTTAGATGCAAACAAATATAAATTACTTAAACGTTACACTTAACGAGAAGCTCTCAAGACAGAGGATGTGAAATGTCTTCGGTCAGAACTGAGTGTCAACAAAATGTCTGAAATATTATTTTACTTTCACTTTTAACAGCAGCGAATCGCGTGACTGTGGCGTGAATGACTGCGGTCAGGCCAGCCTCCACTTTGAAAAACACGGGCATTCTAGCCGCAACGTTGTTTTTATATGCGCGCATATACTAGGCGTTACGGTAATAGCGTGTAAAACTCAGATAAAGGGAAAAGCGTTCAAGCTCTCATGCATTATCTCTCTCGCCCTCTCTCTCTCTCTCTCTCCTCCCATGCGTTATGTCTCTCGCCCTCTTTCTCACTCTCTCTCTCTCTCCTCTCATGCGTTATGTCTCTGGCATTCATTTATTGAGAGAGTTTCTCTGTCAATGAATGAATGAATGCATTTAAAATAATACAAATGTTTAAAAAACGGTCTGATAAAAATAAAAAGGACTTCAAATGTTGAGTAATATTAAATGTAGAATTTTCAAATAACAAAAATAACTGTCTGATGAGAAATAACAAAATAAAACCGGCAATATTGATAAACTCGATCACACTTGCTCAATGGAATTTCACCCAACTTCTGTTCTCCTTCAATTCTTTCTACACAAAATAATGAGTCAGGGATTGAACTCACGATTGTCACTCTTACAAACACTTGGGGTATAAACCATATTGTACCATTTGGTCTGCACCTCCATTGTCCAGAAGTCTTCAAAGCAGGAACCAAGCCTGCAACACTAATAAAAGAAATGCATTCCCAATCTTGCGGTGGTGGGGCTTTAACAATTACCCGAGGACCGACCGCACTGTGGGGCATTTTTGTACAGACATAACAAGACCCCTTTTTCCCTTCGGCCTTTGCCGTATAGTTAGCAAATCTCCACCACATATTCGTGGCATAGGCATGGGGTGTATCATCACGCCCAAGCCACGTTTCATAACCTGTACTTATAAAAGTGTGCGTACAAGTAAACAAACTTATCAGAATGACCAGGTATATAATTTGTCTCATAAACATGGCCACACAACTATCAGGAATGATGATTGTAAACTCTTGCTTCTCCTTCCGCACCTCGACTCCTCTCTCAGCTCCTCGAACTCGATCCAGCTCCAGATACGATCACAGATCCCCTCCTGTCTCCGGAGCCGCCTTTAGCCTGCTTGCATGGATCCACTGTGGCTGGAAATCAGTCAGCACCCCTGTCCGCGTCACAGCGATGACAGTCGCAGGTCCAAAATACTTTGGCT
Source organism: Sinocyclocheilus anophthalmus (assembly GCA_018155175.1). NCBI lineage: Eukaryota > Metazoa > Chordata > Actinopteri > Cypriniformes > Cyprinidae > Sinocyclocheilus > Sinocyclocheilus anophthalmus. The sequence goes on from JADLZN010003826.1 coordinate 22,693, forward strand.
CTCCGAGCTTTGGAGGCTTCAGGCACTTTATCAACACCTGTTGACCTGGAGCAAAAGAATGAGT